>JAMPIV010022604.1:0-95628 GCA_024509875.1 Oreohelix idahoensis
GAAGACAGCATATTGGTTTTTTGTGGTCGGATATATAAGACGAGTGGCTTATTGGAGTAAATAAAATATATAGTTGTAATTGTGTGTAAATTTAGAATGGTAATTAGAGTTAAAGGAAGTATCGGTTTTGAGAATCTATGTCTCTTAGGCCCAGACGACTAAGAAAACAAAATGGTTCACTGCGGCAGAACTTTCCTGGTGATTTACATGAGATCATGTTCAGACTATCAAAACAACATAAGAATCCTTCGTTTTTCAAAATCAAAAATCTTATTCAAAAATCACTGAACAATCAATCACACAAAGTGGAAACACCCTCTGGTCTCACAAATTTGTGATTCTAACGTAAGCAATATAATGACAGAACGGCGGAATATTTAGCAAATGTTCCAAGAAATTATAATAAAGAATCATGAATCCCGGGGGGTGATCAAATTAATCGCCGTGGCGAGAGAGTTCCCACACTTTGATGGTAATCATAGACAAAAGAGTCTGCATAACAAACACAAAATGAACATCTAAAAGCCCACCCCCCCCCCCCCCACCCCCCCCCCATTTATAATGCCCCCCACAACCCATTCCATGTCCCAATCCCACACCCCCCACCAAAGCGAGTGTTTTGAGAAAACATTGACTCTTCTTACTTTCGTCTCTTTCAGGGGCCTAGCTGAAATAAACAACGCTTTATTTTTATTTCCTATCTTCAAATTTCTGTTCTGTGCACTTGAAGAAAAACTCCCATTTCCTTCACACCACAAAACCAAAAAAAAAAACACATTTCATGCCTCCCTTTGACAAACATTTTACCGAAAAACACCTATAACCATCTCGTGTCTCCTTTCTCCACCTCTAGACGCAATCACCCCCTTAACTCTTTCTCCTCTTAATCTATTTCTCTCAATCTTCATTATATTTCTCTCTAGCCGTTCGTTTCTTTTCTTTCTAACAGCGTCTTCCTTTTTATATACATTTGTCCATACGTCAATTGGCAATTGCTCAATACATTGCTCCCTCTCTAAACACCTAAAAAAAAAAAACATGCTCATAGGCGTCACTTAAGTTTTTGGTGAAACTTTGTTCTTTTTCGTAATGGTCAGTTTAACATAACGTGAGTACTCTTATTTATAGAAAGCGATATCTGTGAGTTTGATACGGAAACACGCTGATCTAGAATATTTCACTTGAAAACAACGAAACTGTCACGCTCGGTCACGAATTGATTTTGGTTGTTTAAACACGACCAACGAACCTTCCACATCCGTTTATCAATCGCTGGTTTGTTTTTTGGCTGTTAAAAGCTAGGTATATTTTTGATGAGTTTTAGAGTAGATACGTCACTGAATTTAATTTGAACTTTAATGAAGACTCTAGTTCACATGAGGAGAGGGGCCGTGTCACAACCAAACCTAGTGCTACAAAAAGAACAAAACAAGTTTTGACCAAATCATCGACATAATAAAAAAAGACCAATATGTACCAATAAGCAGCATGGCAATTTGTGAAGGAATGGATTTCATACAAACATCAGTAAGTACAGAGACCCAAAACTCATTCATATTTACTTCCATTATGTTCGTATAAACAATGAGTACATGATGACTTAGGTCGTAGTTAAGCATCAGCCATTTGACTACGTAGACAATTGGTTTACTGTTGACATTGCAAATGACGTCGTACATTCTGTATATATATGCAAAACTGAAAAGTACTTAAATAAAAAATCCACCCCTAAAATCAAGATTGTCTACTGGACCGACACTATCAAATTTATTGTTAAAATGATGCCACAATAAATCGTGGGCATTGACCCAGACCTTCTTATGGAGACTTTTATCATCATAAATGATTGCCTGTATGCTCCATTTTTTCTACATAAACATTGGAATAGATTAGATTTTGTCTATCCTATCAAACAATGTTGCTGACAGCATTTTTTGTCTTCCTATCAACACTACGTTGCGTGTGTCAGAGCCTGATGATGAGGAAAAACATAAAGGTAGAACTTAATCAACCTCTTTGAGGGAATTCAGGTAACGCCTTTTCGCCCTTTGAAAATGCGCGGTTGAGAAAAAGAGTGTACGGATTGAAAGGGAGAAGGAAATTCAATAACATATTTTAATGTAACTAAACCTAGAAGTTGTTCAAAGAAATGAAAGACCGTAAAACAGAATTTAAAATAAGAATGTCAAAAAGACAATTAGTGGAGTACTACAATCCCACCACTCAAAAACCCCAATGTAAGTATTGGAAAATTAACTACATGTTTGAGTGCTTATGAGTGGAGGGGGGACTATATTATGAAGATTTGCTTCGCAACAGGAAATGCATCACATAGTTGCGGATTGACAGAGTTTAGCCTTCCTTTATCAACAATAGTGAAGGATGACTCTTACTGTGGGTATCGCGTCAGAGTAGTCGGTGCAGTACATCGGTCATAGGGCGAGATAGTCTGTGCAGATTCTCCATACCGTCTTGACCCCATGCAACAACATGGCTCGATGCAATCTCCACTCGTAGACTCACGCCAAGACATACTGTTTAATCCGCGCGTCGGACGCATCCTCACACAACAGACTAGGTCTACTGAGGAGGTCTTCGCAATTTAGGCGCGAAATATCCCTGTGTCTGTATCATTAGAGTGTGACCCTACTCTGCTATAGGATTAGACAAGATTGCGCACTGGACGTAGGAGATAACCCTGTCCCAAATCTTGAGGAATGGTAGGTCCATTCTACCTGAAATCCGGCCCTGTCCTAGCTGCAGCCCAGCAGATCACCAGATTGATTCTGTACGCATGAGCGGTCTCTCTTCCACCCATGGTGTTGGATATACTCAGAGCGCTATAGCTCCAAGCACAAACTCCCATAGATCCATACGGACTAGATCGAGGAGGTACTATAATAGCACGCATATACACGAGACCGAACGTTTCACATGGTTGATAACTAGTCAATTCTGACCCTGGTACAGATACCTGGGGGGGGTGGAGCACCAGTCATGTTTGTTCAGAAGATGAATTAAGTACCATCACCGATCCTCCAATAGCCACAATATTTGAAGTGATGGGGTGGTTGATGGCCCCCTCAGAGGGTAGAAACTAGGTGAAGTTATTGGGATGGTGCATCGATTGACCATTGATTTGATGATTTGGTATATGTTGTGGTTGGGGTAAGTGTCGACACATCCCCTGTATGATTATTTGAATAGGTAACCTCCCAGACAGTGTGTAATTTTGTTCCTGCAGTCTACGCATGTAGAGGAGGACTCATTACACAACGCCCTAGTGAGTCAATATAATTGCGTACTGAAGCATTAAAGAAATGACGCGACCAAAATTCTATGCCAACTTTGGGGTAAAACGGCCGTGAGTATAGGTATGTATTCACCGGACACCAGTTGTGCGATTTATGGAGGTCACAGTTCCACCTCCTGTATAGTAGGCTGTGCGAATGTGTTGAGTCCTACCTGAGTTAGGTAGTGTAACAGTGTTACATGGAGCAATGGGATGTCTGCTACCAAGAAAGGCTAGTGGATGGGAAACACGCTGATGGTTGAAAATAGTGGTGGTGGGGAGTGAAGGGAGGTAAGTGGGACTTATATGTGGGGGGTCAAGATTGGTAGGGAGGGGGGGGACATTGATGGCAGATGTCCCCAGGGATGTGGGTTAGGCAACAGTGGGATTGGATAGCAGTAATGGGATGAGTCAATGAATGCGGGATGTGATGACACATTGGGGGAATTGTCGGGAACTTGACGGGGAATAAAGGACTGTGGGTGAATGGGGTATGGGAGGAGACACAGACTTAAGCCAACGCTCATGTGGGAGGCGGGATGGAGGAAAAGTGAGGGGTGGGGTGGTGGGGATATCTGAAATCACATACAATATGGAGGATAATCGATGGGAGAACGATAGAAGAGGGGTTGATGTTTACAGTAGTGGAATAAAGTCCTGATCACCAGGTTCACTGAGCAGGACATTGTTGGGGGGGTCCATAGTCATCGGAGCAACCGATGGGTAGTATGGGTGACTGGTAATAGACCTGAGCAATCTATGTTTAGTTACACGGGGATGTTGGGAAGGTTTAACTCATCGACCGCGGCAAGATTGTCAGTGTTTCTGTTGTTGTGGGTTTGGGGGATTGTCGAAGTTTAGCACCTGGTTGTTGTCAGTTTGGGGGGCACCCCGATGAGTATTCATATTCTGGTGTGGTACGCGCGTTGGGATTGGGGGTGGTTGTGTGGGGAGTTAGTGTTTGTGTAAATTATGTGGATGGTTGTTAGTCTCAAGGTTTGTGTCTTGGTTAGGTGTAAAATGTGTTGTATGTTGAGGGAAAGTTATAGGTGTGGGGGTACAGAGTGGTGGGTATAGTGGTGTAGGGTTTTGTTTGAGTGTGGAGTGCCCACCATTAGGGGGGGGGGATTGGTGGGTGGTTGTAGGATTAATGTATGGGTGGCGTATATTGATTGTTGATTGGTGTGGTTTTTTGGTGTAATTGAGTTATAGGGGGTCGGTGGCTTGAAGTGATTTTGAGTGATAGGTTTGTCGGTGGGAAGGGTTATGTGGGGTGTAGTTTATTGGTAAGGGAGGTTTGTGTTTTTGGTGGGTTGTTTGGGTTTGGTGTGAATGGGTAGAGGGTGTTTTTGGTGTTAGGGATTAGGTAAAAATTATGAAATTTATTGATTTTAAAGAAATGGAGAGTAGGGAGAGTTTGATTTTGGTGAATTGAAGGGTTTTGGGATAACGGGTTCAGCGAATTTTTGTGTGGGTTTAATGAAGGTTAGAGGTTGTCCCGGGTCGTTGTTGGGGGAAAATTGAGGGGAGGGTGTGATAGTATTGTGGGATTGGTACCTATTTATGGAGGATGTTAGGCTTGGGAAGGTGGATTCGTGTGAAGGATGTTGGGTTTGTTTTTTGGTGTTTGATTTGATGTTCAATGTTTTTTATGTATCACATTATTTGGGGATATATTATTAGAGGTCAATGACTTTTATGTGAAATAAGATGAGCATGGATGTTAGGTAAGATTTTTGTAGGGGGGAGGTTTTGGGGTTATTGTGGTTATAGGATGGGTTGTGGGGTTTTAGGTTTTGTTATGGTTTTGTGGGAGAGTTGTGAGGGATTATGTGTTGGGGGAAGGTTTTGGAGAGTTTGGGTATTTAAGGTTTTTTTTTGGTTTTTGTTTTATATATTAGTTTGTTGTGGGGTGTTTTAATGAGTGTTTGAGGGAATCAATTTGTTATTATTGGTATGGGGGGGAGTGTGAGTTTTGTTTTTGAAGAGTGGGGGATGGGTTATTTTTTGGTGTTTTGAGTGTGATTTGGATATTTATTATTTTGAGAATTAGTAGAGTTAGAAATAGTGGAGGAGAGAAAGGGTTTAGTTTGATTTCCGTAAAATTAATTATAGTTATGATGAATGAGATAATTGCTTGTGGTTTGAAGATATGGGGTAATTATGGGGATGGGGTTGGGACGTGGGGGGGGGGGGGGGGGTTGGGGGGGGAGGGGGGGGGGTTGTTTTGGGGGGGGGGGGGGGTGGGGGGGTGGGGTGTGGGTGGGGGGGTGTGGGTGGGGGGGGGGGTGGGGGGGGGTGGGGGGGGGGGGGGGGTGGGGTGGTGGGGGGGGGTGGGGGGGGGGGGGGGGGGGGGGGGTGGGGGGGGTGGGTTTGGGGGGGGGTGGTGGGGGGTGGGGGTGGGGGGGGTGTTGGGGGGTTGGATGTTGGTTGTGTTGTGTTGGGGGGGGGGGGTGTAGGGGTTTGGGGGGTGGGGGGGGGGGGGGGGGGGTATTGTAATTGGGGGGGGGGGGGGGGTGTTTGGGGGGGGGGGTGGTATTTTGGGAGGGGGGGGGGTTGGGGGGGGGGGTGGGGGGGGGTATTTGGATTGGGGGTTGGATGGGGGTTTTGGGGTTTGATGGGGGGGGGGGGGGTTTTTTTATGATGGGGTGGGAATTGTGGGATTTGTTGGTGTGGGGTTTGGGTTGGTGGGGGATGTTGGGGGGGTTTTTGGGGATTGGGGGGTGTTGGGGGGTTTGGGGGGGGGTTGGGTGATGAAATTGGGTGGGGGTATGGTGGGGGGTTTTATGTGGTGGGGGGGTTGGTGGGGTGGGGTTTTGTGGGTGTTTTTTGGGTGGGGGGGGGATGGTGGTGTGGGGATGGGGGTTATGAAAGGTGTTTGATGGGGGGATTGTGGGGGGGTTTGGGAAATTGCGATGTGTTTTTTGAATTGGGGGTATGTGGTTGGGAGTTTATGGTGGGGGGTTGGGAAGTTGGGGGGGATGTGGGGGTTGGTGAGTTGGTGGGGGGTAGGTTTTTTAATGGGGGTTTGTAATTGTTGGTGTTGTAGGTTTGTGTGAAAGATTATTGTATTTGTTGTTGGGGGGGTGTGGTGTTTGGGTGGGGTGGTTAGGTGGGTTGGTTGGGGGGGGGGGGGGTGGTGGGGGGGGGTTTTTTGTGTTTGTGGGTGGGGGGGGGTAATTGGGGGGGGGGAGATGTTGTTGGTAAGGAGGTGGGGGGGGTTTTTGGGGTTGGGATAGGGGGGGTAAATGTTTTGGGTTTTGTGGTTTGTGTTTATTTTTTTGGGGTGGGGAAATAGTTTGGGGTTGGTTTGTAATAAAGGTTTTGGGTTGGGGGGTGGTGGGGGGGTGGAGGGGGTGTTGATGTGTGAGGGGAAGTAGGGGTTTGGGGTTGGGAAGTATTGTTTTTTGGTGTGGGAAGGATTGAAATGGGAGGTTTGGGTTGGGTGGGGTTGTATTGGTGTGGTGGGTGGTGGTAGTTGTGGGGGGGTTTAGTGGGGTTGGGTTGGGGTGTATGTTGGTGTTGGTGGTGGTGTTTGGAGTGGGTGGGGGTTGGGTGTTTTAATGGTACTTTGTTGGTGGTTTGGGGGGGTGGGGTATTTGGGAGTTTTTGGGGGTTAAGGGGTGGGGGGGGGAATATTGGTTGGTTGTTTTTATATTATGGGGTGTTGATTGGGGGATATGATTGATAATGGTGGTTTGGGTTATTTGATGGATTATTGGGGGGGTTTTCTGGGGGGGAATGGTATTTAATTTATGGGTTGGTTGTTAAAAGTTGGAGGTTGGGTTTTGGGGTGAAAATGAGGGGGTTGGGGGGGGGTTGAGGTTTGGTTTTTTGTTTGTTTTGTGGTTGGGTTTGGGGGTTAATAATTTGGAATTGTTTGTTGGTTTTTGTTTGGGTGTTTATTTTTAAATATGTTTTTTTGATTTGGGGGATTTTTAAGTTTGTGTTTGGGGTTGGGGGTTAAAATTATTGGGGGTGTTTTGGTTGGGGGGGGGTATTGGGTTTTGGGGGGGTGGGATTGGGTTTTTGTGTGGGTGGGGGGGGTGGTTGGGTGTTTTGTTTTTTTGGGGGGGTTGGATGTTGGTGGGGGGTTTTTTGGGGTGTTGGTTTGTATGGGGTTTGTTGTGGGTATTTGGGGAATGTGTATTGGGGGTGGGTATGTGTGTTTGGGGTAGTTGGGTTTTTGGGGGGGTGGGGTGTTGTTTGGTTTTTTATTTTGTTATATGTGGTTAGGGGGTTGGTGGTTGGAATTGGGGGATGTTGGTTTTTTGTGTGGGGGGGTTAATGGGTAGTGGTAAATGTTAGGGGGGAATGGGTGGTTTGGGGTTTGGGGGGTTGTTTTTTTGTGGGGGTTGTAGTGGGTTTTGTTGGTGGGTGGGGGGGTTGGGTGGTGGGTGTGGTTGGTTTTTGGGGTGGTTTTTTTAAGTGGTGATTGGTGTGGGTGGTGTTTTTGTGATTGGTTGGTGGGTTTGGTTTTATGTGTTGTGTGTTTTTGGGAATTGGGGTGGGGGGGGGTGGAATATGGGTAGTGTTTGTGGTTATTGGGATTTTGTTAGGGATTAGTAAATGAATTTTTTGTGAAGGGGTTAGGTATGCCTTTGATTAAGATTAGTTGTACGGGTATTTGAATTACCTTAGGTAGGGTTAAGTTGGGAATTTTAGGGGTGAATGAATTGGGGTATTGGAATGGTTGGATGTTTTTGTATGTTGTGTTGGGTGGGGGGGGGGTTTAAATGGACCGAACTGGACTGAACACATTCAAGGGTAACTAGTAAGTAAATGGACCGAACACATTCAAGTTAAACTAGTAAGTAAATTGACTGAACAAATTCAAGTTAAACTAGGCAGTAAATGGACCAAACATGTTCAAGTTAAACTAGAAAGTAAATTTACCTAACAAGCTCAAGTTAAACTAATAAGTAAATTTACCTAACAAGTTCAAGTTAAACTAGAAAGTAAATTTACATAACAAGTTCAAGTTAAACTAGTAAGTAAACTTACCTAACAAGTTCATGTTAAACTAGTACGTAAATTTACCTAACAAGTTCAAGTTAAACTAGAAAGTACATAAACCAAACAGGTTATGGTTAAACTAGAAAGTAAATGGACCGAACAGGTTCAAGTTAAACTAGAAAGTAAATGGACCAAACAGGTTTAAGTTAAACTGGACAGTAAATGGACCGAACACATTCAAGTTAAAATAGTAAGTAAATGGACCGAACACATTCAAGTTAAACTAGTAAGTAAATGCACCGAACACATTCAAGTTAAACTAGTAAGTAAATGGACCGAACATATTCAAGTTAAAATAGTAAGTAAATGGACCGAACACATTCAAGTTGAACTAGTGAGTAAATGGACCGAACACATTCAAGTTAAACTAGTAAGTAAATGGACCGAACACATTCAAGATAAACTAGTAAGTAAATGGACCGAACCCATTCAAGTTAAACTAGTAAGTAACTGGACCGAACACATTCAAGTTAAACTAGTAAGTAAATGGACCGAACACATTCAAGTTAAACTAGTAAGTAAATGGACCGAACACATTCAAGGGTAACTAGTAAGTAAATGGACCGAACACATTCAAGTTAAACTAGTAAGTAAATTGACCGAACAAATTCAAGTTAAACTAGGCAGTAAATGGACCAAACATGTTCAAGTTAAACTAGAAAGTAAATTTACCTAACAAGCTCAAGTTAAACTAATAAGTAAATTTACCTAACAAGTTCAAGTTAAACTAGAAAGTAAATTTACATAACAAGTTCAAGTTAAACTAGTAAGTAAACTTACCTAACAAGTTCATGTTAAACTAGTAAGTAAATTTACCTAACAAGTTCACGTTAAACTAGAAAGTACATAAACTAAACAGGCTATGGTTAAACTAGAAAGTAAATGGACCGAACAGGTTCAAGTTAAACTAGAAAGTAAATGGACCAAACAGGTTTAAATTAAACTGGATAGTAAATGGACCGAACACATTCAAGTTAAACTAGTAAGTAAATGCACCGAACACATTCAAGTTAAACTAGTAAGTAAATGCACCGAACACATTCAAGTTAAACTAGTAAGTAAATGGACCGAACACATTCAAGTTAAAATAGTAAGTAAATGGACCGAACACATTCAAGTTGAACTAGTAAGTAAATGGACCGAACACATTCAAGTTAAACTAGTCAGTAAATGGACCAAACACATTCAAGATAAACTAGTAAGTAAATGGAACGAACCCATTCAAGTTAAACTAGTAAGTAAATGGACCGGACACATTCAAGTTAAACTAGTCAGTAAATGGACCGGACACATTCAAGTTAAACTAGTAAGTAAATGGACCGAACAGGTTAAATTTACCTTAGTCAATAAGTGGACCGAACACATTCAAGTTAAACTAGTCAGTAAATGGACCAACCAAGTTCAAGTTAAACTAGAAAGTAAATGGACCAAACATGTTAAAGTTAAAACTAGTCAGTAAGTGAACCGAACAAGGTAAAGTTTAACTAGTAAGTAAAACATGTGGCAGTCTAAGGAGAGTAACTATGTTTAAGCTTAGGGCAGTTAGGCATGGATAGTTAGAAAAAAAGCAAAGGCGGACATCTACAAGGATGCGCTACAGGAAGTGCACACTAAATTCCCTTCCAGAGGGTTCGAAGATTAAGTGATCTATACGGGAGAAATACGCTTCCTATGGGCAGTTCAGAAGCGTCAGTTAGACGCGCAGATCGCACAGGCTTAGATAGCGGTCAAGCAAGGTGAACCAGCCATCTTGATAGACATATGCTAGCTCATCGAGTTTGTTAGAACCGATGGTCTGCAGTGGCTAGACCAAGCAGCATAAAGAGAAGATGATAGCTACAGGAGACATAATACGAGTAATGAAAAAAATAGGTTTTAAACTAAACTCGTTACACAGAGATTTGGTCGTCATGAGGAGGTACGTAGAAACTGATATCTAACAAGTTCAGTGGACCAATCATGTGAGGCCAGTGTTAACTGTCTAAGAATTCAGGGAAAGTTTCATTCCCCAGGGTTGTCCAGCTTCACTAATTAAATAACCTGAACAATCACAGAGGTACACGAGTAGTTAAGAACAGACGATAAAGTTATAGAAATTGAATCAGTCAGAAAGACAATAAGACCGGTGTAAAGAACGTTCCATGACCATAATCAAGTACAGCTTCTATTAGATAGTGTCCTGCAGGACCAAGTGTTGTTGGTCGAGATGTTATATTGTAACCAGTGTGTCAACCCCCCCCCCCCTCCCCCCCGTCCTCCCCCCCCCTCCCCCCCCCCCACCCCCCCCCCCCTAAGATGTATGTCAGATTATTTAGTTATATTGTAACCAGTGTACATTGTGTAGTTAAACTGTTTTCGCCTAAGGCGAGGTCATATCTTACTGAGTTGTGATGATAGATGTCGTCTGTGACCACTAAGTTTCGTTTTTATGTTCGTCATTATCTACTGAGACAAAGAACCTGTGTAATGATAAGCTGTTCGTACAACCAAGAAATGTGTCCACCCTGTCACAAACACAAATAACATAAAATGAAAGTGGTCGGATGATGGTTGTACCAGGAAACTAAATTATTAATGTGTATTTGTTATTTCATGGTTGTGTTGTTTTAAATATTAAATTGTATTTCCAAATGTCATCTTTTAGACTGGCTTACTTGATCGGTGGAATGTGACATATTGACAGGTTTGGCTATCATCTGTAGAAATCTATTTATGATTGTATTGATTTAAATAACTGTTTAAGATGCTATTAAAGTAAAGATTGCCTTGTGCTATTATTATATGATTAGGGAGCCGCGCTAGCGTAGTGGTTACAACACCGCTCTGGCGACCGGGTGATGCAGGATCAAACCCGGGCGACGGCATTTGAGGATTTTTCGTCGACCGGGATTTGGACTGGATTAACTCGAGACCTGGCGAGGACATTTGAAGAAGTGTCATCGACCAGGGATTGGCGGCTCCTGAGCCGACCCAGCTCTAATGGGTACCTCCGAAATCGGCGAGTATCTGCCTGAATGGCGAGGGACACATGTCTCTGTACAAGAAAAAAAGGGATACTCACGTAAAATCAATGTCAGGTTAGAAATTAATAATAACCTGAGATTTCGCCTCGAGTATTAGCGGGCGTACGAGAAAAAAAAAAAAAAAAAAAAAAAAAAGAAAAAAAAAAAAAAAAAAAATTATATGATTTTTTTTTTTCATAATTCATTTTGCTTTATATTATTATTATTATTATTTTTTTTTTTTTATTGTAGTATGGACAAACAATTGAGGTCACTAAATCTATTGCAGACAAAAGATGTAGATTAACTAGAGAAAAAGCGGAACTAACAAGAATTTACTATTAGATTTGCTGGAAATGCTGAGTAGAGTCTGTCAGATATTACCGAAGTGTTGAAAGTCTTGTGTAGACAGAGTCTGTCAGGTATTATAATGAGATCTGATTCATATCTCGGCATCATTCAAAAATTATCACCGAACAAACCGCGTGGATGTATCTGACCAATGAAAAGCCAGCTTGGTATAAATAGTGTCGGAAGATCGCTAGACATGGAGGAAACGAAAGTGTAGATGTTAAGGATATTTTTGAAGGCAGTGTGCAACTAATCTTGGAATACCTAGATAAAGAAGAACCCAATTCGATAATAGGGATCATTAGCTTTAGGCAGATATCAATAGATTCACTGGATGTGTTGTAGAGCAGAAGTTATTATGAATAGAAGACAGTGGAACATGAACCTTGTTGTCTTTTTCCATGTATCGGGTGCTCCAGTGAAAAGTCGGATTAACTATAGGATAAAATGGATATCCAAAGTAATAGAGCTTATTCATATGAGTAAAATAAGCCTAAGGTGGAGAAAATCGGTGCAGAAATAAGGATTCCAGAATTATTTTGGATTTACTATCTTAGCACATCTTGCCATGCCTACACGATTTTGGATGCATGCAAACGTACCTCTGTCCAGTTGCCACCTCGTACATCCGGAAGGCCATTATAAAAGGGAGAGAACGCATATACACATACACACTCGCCACCTAATTCAAACTACAGACACAGAGCACAAACAGTTATATCAACTCCGTTGCCATCTGCAGAAGTGCGAACAGACTGTGTAACCATTAAAAGCCTGTCTATGATTGAGCGTAATCGAGATGTTAATTAAAAATATTTGTCTAAATATATTATCAAGGTGTGTTAAAGAAATTTATAACACATAAGGAAGGGAATAAAACCTGCCCTCTGTCCTGTACTTACTGTTCTAAGTCATCTAACATTTACTACACACAGTATTAGGTCTTTGTTTTGTGTGGTATGACCTATACTGTATAATAGGGAAACAACAGTATTGATTGCGTCATCAATAAGCTGAACTGAACATGATAAATTTCCGGTGTTATGTGTTGCGGGTCGCACTAATGACCCGTCATCGAAGCATCATTTTTGGTGATGCGTAGATGAAAGGGAGGATAGTGTGATTAGCTTACAAAGCTAGGCGGGGTTGTCGCACAGAAGGTCCTGGGTTCGAGTCCTGGGTAAGCCACACGTCTGTTGTTTTTATGTTGTCTAGTTTTCTTTATTTCTTACGAGTACCTGAAAACATACCTTTTTGTTTGTCTAATATATATTTTGTATTAAAGAAATATTAGCATGTATAGAATCATTGTGCTATTTCTGGAGGAAAACCCGAAGTGTGAAGGTTTAGTTCAACTGTGTTCAAGTAGAACGAATGGATTGAGCAAGTTAGTTGTGGGAATCGTTTTAAAGATATTATGCTTGTTGGAAAGGACTATCCAAACTGGAAAAAGGAATGACTATAACAGATTGATTTTCTGTATTATTTGATATATGACACAATGATTGCCATGAGGCCTATATGATTTTGCTAAAACAAATCATGGACAAAACGGTAACAAGAGAATTACTGAACTATTATGCTAGTACTTGAAGGAAATGTGTTATTCACGACTTACTATGTCTCTTGAAGCTTGTCTGAACTGCCTCATATTACCTCCTGTCTGACTAATGAGACAATGAGCGATACTACGTCTTTCCTTCCCTGCTCCATATGGAACTTGGGACTACCTATGATTTTAGTTCTCTGTAAGAGACTAGCAATAACGCAGTCACCAGCCCTTGCAGTGGTGGTTCATGAAATCATCATTCTATATGATGACGTTTACCAACCTCAGATGATTTGGACATCCACTAGTAATTTTCACATATTAATTTTCACATGGCAATTTATACATATTAGTTCACATGTTAGTACTGAAAAAACATAGAATGTAAAATGCACAACTTACGCCAATCTTGGCTCACAGACAGTTTGCTCAGAGAAGTAGGTTTAAGGCACTGGCAGATGGTTTTTTTCACGTGTGTGGCGGGTCATTTTGTTAGCGTTAAACTCTCACTATGACTCCGTGTTTCAGTTTCCTCAGATGCCGCTCTTCCTTATTAAAATGGTTTTCCTGGGCTCTTTAAGTCCTTCAAGATGTTCCACAAAGTCCGGTCTGATAAATAGAATTCTGAATTCTAACATTTGGCAGTCTGGTTTTGTCTTGGCAAGCGATCCTCAAAGTGAATTTTCACAATGTCTTAAGACTGCGAAAAGGTCAGATTATTTTGCCATTTTTTCCCCGCGTTTATTTGTTACGTTGCTAATCAGAGCACCAATCGTTTCAAACATGCGTGTTTTGTGGGGTAATTTCAAAGTTATTTCCGCCCGAAATAATGTGCGAGATGTAAACGGTCACCTCTCCCATATATGGAAATAAAACATCCGATGCCTTGAATGCAAATTCTCAAACACATCTTTAATCTCACTCGAAAATATGTGTCAGGTGTAAACATCTTACTTTCCTGCTTTGCCACAAGGTGTGCAGGAAAAGATGATGTCATGTATATCTGTCCAAAATGTGTCGCACAGACGAGAAGTCTCGTTGTCTGTCTCTTGAGCCCACAAAATCTGTCTCTTTACCATCTTGGCAAAAGAACGCACGCTGGCCTTATCAGCTATTAAACAAATTCGCTGGGCGATTTTAGTGTTTACTCTGTAGCCTGATGTCGGCCACACCCGAGAATAACCAACATGGTTGTCGATTAATTATTATCTGAGTCGTTCCTTGCAAAGCAGGCAGGAAACGGGTAACCAAACAAAACATGACGACTTAACACTGAGAGGAGTGTAAGAATGTTAAAATACAAAATATATGCTACCTAGCAGAGAAAGGAAAAAGGTGGCGACGCGGAAATTCCAGGTAATCAGTCCTTACTTCAATTGAAAATGAGTACTGCCGTAGTGGAGGAGAGATCGAGAAGAGATCGCTCCAAATCCATCTTGTCACATAGACAAAGTCTGTGTCTGGTATTACCAAAGTATTGAAAATGTTGTGTAGTCAGAGTCTGTGTCAGGAATTACCGAAGTGTTGAAAGCGTTGTGTAGACACAGTATGAGTCAGATATTACCAAAGTGTTAAAAATGTTGTGTAGACAGAGTCTGTGTCAAGTATTACCGAAGTGTTGAAAATATTGTGTAGACACAGTCTGTGTCAGGTACAGTATTACTGAAGTGTTGAAAAAACACTGCAAATCTTTTGCAACACTTGTAACTTTTTAAAATTACCCACGTCCGTCCCATTGACTGAGGCTAGCAACGAAGGGATATATTATTTAATTACTTTTATATTAATATTTGGGAGCCGCGGTAGCATAGTGGTTAGTGCACTGGCTTCCTAGCGCAGTGGTCTATGGTTCAATCCCCAGATGAGGTGGGAATTTTTTAGGCCACAAACGGCTCCTGGGTCGACCCAGCCCCAAATGGGTACCAGAGCAACTCTGGGAAGGTTAAGGCGGCCGGCGTGATGCTGACCACACCACCCCTAGTGTGCCGACGGTCGAGAAAATTTGGGCCTAACACCATATTCCCAATATGCCTCAATAGGGTGTGTAACGGGATCCTTTACCTTTTTTTTTTATATTAATATTTATGTCTTCTCTGGAACAATTCTGGAGAAATATTCATCAGCGGTAGACGGATGCTTATATAATAAGCCAGTAGTTAACAGATAGCCATGTTACTATTGGCAGTTTGGAAAGTTGCTGTTATCACTCTCGGTCTAATTACAACCCATTCTGCACTCTCTAAGACAGCCACACCTTCCCTGTGGATTGTACTCAGTTTCTCGTGTCCTGGGGACAGCAAAATGTTACCCTGAAATCTGTTTACCCCTTTCTATTCTCTTCTTTTTTGTTTCAAGCAGACCAAGGATGTCACATATACCGTATCATTTCATTTTATGTTGTCACTATGTGTAATTTTCCCTTTTTCGTTTAGCGTCCTGACATTTCAATATAAAGAGAATATAAATGAATAATGAGAATAATCAAAATTACGAAAATGTAGATCATTTCTTTCTCCCTTTGTCACGCGCCTACAACAGTAGAAGATGTGGTTTCAAGGCAAGGGGGGGACAACAAGAAGCAAATGGATAGACAACATCGCAGAAATCCGAAAACAAACTGAGCTCTGAGTAGTCAAGCAACACACTTAGCTCAAGAACGCAAGTGACAGCTCCCGAGGATAATAGTTGGCTGAAATAGAAACAAAAATAAGAAGACAATTAAATATGAATCCTTCACTTCCAATAATCATCAAGAAAGGAATAAACCAGGTTGAGCCAAGGAAGATCTTCCTATTTAGAAAATGTAGTACATTGGAAGATCTGGAATATGCAGATGACATTGCACTACTAGCACATTCACATCAACACATCCAGGAAAAAACGGATAGACTTAATAAATATAGCTAGCAGGTGGTCTTGAACATCAACCTAAAGAAGTCAGAGGTCATGACGCTCAATGTGAGCAACCCTGAGCCCATATCAGTAAGGAATCAGCAACTGGAACAGACAGACACCTTCACATACCTAGGATGCATAGTAACACCAGACGGCGGAGCAAGCAAAGACATCAACAACAGAATGAACAAAGCAAGAACAACCTTTTTTAGTCTAAACAACATCTGGAAGTCCTCTCAGTACAGCACAAGCACAAAATTATGATTATATCAGAGCTGTGTGCTTTCTGTGCTTCTCTATGGTGCGGAATGCTGGAGAGTTACAGAGAAGGAAATTTCGAAATTGTCCTCTTTTCACACAACATGCCTAAGAAATATTCACCGAATCTTTTGGCCGAATACCATCACCAACCAAGATCTGCTTACTCGGAGCAAGCAAGAGGACATGCACACCGTCATAGCTGGCAGATGCTGGAGCTGGGTTGGCCATGTCCTCAGAAGAGACCCGGATGCCATCACAAGAACAGCTATGCTATGGACCTCTGAAGGAAAACGAAGGAGAGGCCGACCAAAAACAACTTGGCGGAAGATTGTGGAGGCTGAGATGCAAAGAATGAACCAGAGTTGGGGCACTGTACGAAGGATGGCCACCGACCGAACAAAGTGGAATCAATTTGTTGTTGCCCTACAAGACGCCACCAGGCGTAATGGCCACCGACTGCTTTGACGGTTGGTGGCCAAGGATCGAAGAAGAAGAAAGAAGCCAAGGACGACAATACAGGTAATGGACACATAACATGAGCTAACAAAAATCCACAAGGATCCACACATTAGCTAGTAGTTCTTTTAAGGACTAGCTGTAACAACCACCCTCGCCTACCAGTGTTGCAATGACAAGTGTTATGTATCGAAGCTACCAGTGTTAACACTCCCTCAGACGTGTCGTGTTATAATGATGGGTGTTGTAGGTAGGTGAAGACTGGGCGTATGATAGAAAACAAAGGTCAACTCGACCGACGCAGGGAATGTTCTGTAGAGTTGACAAGTGGACTGGACACACACTCACTCAGCTGGAAGTCAATGACAGGGACGACTGTGGACTTTTTCTATGGTTTAATGAGGACGCACATTCGGACATCACGATTACAGTCACAGTACAGGTTGGCAAAATATCATCATATATTGGACAAATGGGTGGTAACATCAGCTGTATATTCGTGTAGCATATAAATACAACGGAGCGGTAGTAGGCAAGCACTCAATGTTCTGGTTGTCTATCGTCCCATGCTCCAACTGACTGATCGCGTCAGTAAAGGTAAATGCATAAACATCAACAATGGTTCACTGTCCGAACCTTCTTCTGGCTAAATTTCACAAGCCGTAAATTTCTCAAAACTTTATAGCAACAATGTTAAACCACAGTAGTGGGTGTTCATGATATGTAGATCTCTGTACCATCATCAGATATTAAGACCTTTTCTGTTCTCCGACAATGATCCGTTCACAATGACGGGAATTCAAAATGGCTTTCCTCCATGAGCTTCGCTCACCCAGGATGATAAATGATAAGTAGAATTAATTCATAATTCGTACATAAATGTTCTCCGAGGGCTTCCATACATTTTCTGTTATCAATAAGGCTGATCCATCAAATAATTTAGTGCTGCCAAATAACATTTCATCTTCATCTGCATTCAACAATTCTAGATGTGCGATAATACGTCTGCCATCTAGGCTTAGCAAACAAAGTTCAGCAAAAATGGTTTGGTTTTACCTTGCATTAGGAATAAACACAATAGCGAATAACGCACGCCATTCCTTGGCGTTAACAAAGAAAACTAGGAGAATCTCTGATAAAACAGTCATTCAGAGACATCATCTCATTCCTAGAATAATTCACAGAGATCAATCTTTAAAGTTCTAAACGACTAGCCCATAGCAGCGATGACATGACAGCTTTCTTTGTCAACACCCTAAATCGACGCATGCGCAGAAAACGCCTTTTGACCCCAGCGTTCAGCTCAAAAAATAGGCCGACACATAAATACAAAGATTCAAAGATATAAGACCGAATCTTCTTAAATAGACAAGGAATACCTATAAATTCAGGCCATAAACATTTTAAGCAAGACCAATCTGTTTCTGGCCATAACAGACTAAAAATGACATAGATCTAGAATTCATACGCCAGATCGAGACACAAGAACCGATAATACGTAGAACCGAATACAATATCGACTAATCAGGGTTATGACCCTTAGTCTAAGAAATCATTGAGTCTCAAAATAAATAATTTTCTTCAGACAAATAGTTATTCTTTACATTTGTATGCCTACCAACAGTAATCTGTGCGTCACAAAATTCCACACAAAAGAATGTGTGCGCAACACTAGCCCTTGTCAGGGTTGCCAGATAAATAGAGAGAACAGATGTGGCAAAAGACACACATGCAGAAAAAGACCTCAGCAATTGATCGAACATTAAGAACAAGCAGACGGCAGGAAGAATGCAGGCAGTCAACTAGTGATCACTTTCAGGACCAGCCAATTTCAGGTCTAACATCAGTCTAGCGTCAGAAATAGGTTTTAGAAACGTTCATACATTATATCCCTTATGACAGAAACGGCCCATTACAGAATGGGTTGAACAGGGTATTTAATCTAAATAATAGGGCAAACAGATTTTACCAAAGTGACAACAGTGACTTTCATAAATGATTCGAACCATTCGATTTACCTATTATATAAATGAATTTTAGTTCTCTTTCTTTTCTCTTTTGTTTGTGTTAGTCTGCTCCTGACTAAGAGCTTTCACACGAGACACAGGTCGTTTCTGTTGCCATTAATGTAGTAATACTCAGACTAGCTAATATGGTTCACGTCAAGTTGTATCATAGTTATTCTCAGACTACATGATTTGGTTCACCTCAAGATTTATCATAGTTATACTCAGATTACCTAATGTGGTCTCACTTCAAGTTTTATAATAGTTATACTCAGACTAGCTAATATGGTTCACCTCAAGTCTTATCATAGTTATACTCAGGCTAGCTAATATTTCACCTCAAGTTGTATCATAGTTATTCTTAGACTACCTAATATGGTCTCACCTCAAATCTTATCATAGTTATACTCAGACTAGATTTTTTTTTAAACCAGCGGCACTTGGGCTTTCAGTCCTTCGGCCCAATGACATGTCATTGCGAGGCTGGGGAACCTGAGGACTTTCCTTCCAAGCCGGTCAGGGGCTTTGCGCCTTCCCATCCACAGAGGGTTTATCACAGGAGCCTTTCAGGTTATTCAGTCAAATTTTCGGTCGTAAACATTCCTTCAAACGCTGACGCCCGGGTTTGAACCATGAACACCTAGTCGCTAGTACAACGCCGTAGCCACTACACCAGCGCGGCTCCCACAACTCAGACTAGATAATATGGTTCACCTCAAGTTGTATCATAGTTATCCATAGACTACCTAATATGGTCTCACCTCAAGTCTTACCATAGTTATTGTTGCGCACATATTCTTTGGTGGCGCACGGATTACGCATACAAATGTAAAATGTATTTATTTGTCTGATAAAAATGTATTTATCTTTCAATGCACGTTTTTTTCGGTCTAAAGAGACAGAACTCAGATTAGGCGATGGGTATTCATTCTGTGAGTTATCGCTCTTTGTATCGTTCTTAAAAATCGAGCTCAGCGGAGGAATCTAGACTTACTTTAATCTATTCTGTGTTTGATTATAAATAGATTGTTCTTGCTTCAGAATGTCTATGGCCCGAATATATGTGTAGTTCTTGTCTATGTAGGACGAGTATGTCTTATATCTTGATATCTTAGTATGTTTTAGTGGAAATATTTTTCTTGTACTATACTTTTGGGGTCAGGTGCTTCTATGCGGATGAAGATAGGTTAGAGAGTTCTTCGGTGATGTAGAAACCTATGGCGGGAAGTCATGTCTTATACCTGCCTGAAGTTTGTGATCTCTTTTGATGATGGGAACGAAGATATTTTCTTCTGAGATGGTTAAATCCATGAGTTCCTTAGTGTTCATTCCATAACGCGAGGAGAAGAGCGTTTTTGTGCTTGCTAGTGTATTCTTATGCTAAGGTAAACGTACTTTTGCTGACTTCGTTCATTCCTACGCTTAAGATGGGCAGACGTTTACATGAATCTACCTATGTCAATATGTCAGAACGACATATTATCCAGCAGCACTGATTATCTTTCCATACAGCAATTATGAGGACAGATTATGCTGATGCTTGTGGAAACTTTGATATTCAAGAATTGAATCTTTATTGAAGCTTTGTCGTACATCGTTATGGTGAGCGATGTTTACAAGACTAGAAGCCATTTTGGAATGCTATGTATTGTTGATCATTTACCAGAGAACAGGGACGCCCTTATTATCAGGGAATGATAAAGAGATCATACTTATGAAAGGAAAAAACCTACTATTGGTAGTTTAAGGTTTTCTCAGAAAAAAAATATTTGGCTGAACTGTATTTAACGGAATCTTCGCTAAAGTGCAAGTTACGTTTATGCTAAAGAGGTTCGGTCTAAGAACCAGGTTGGAACCTTGTATATTAACTGACATGATCAGTCAGTAAAGCCTGATGAATATTTATATACGTTATGGAACTCTGAATGCTTATATACTGATGTTCCATTGTGATTGTCCTCAACATGAATGCCAAGTTATTATTGTACACCGTGGGTCAACACTATACTATTGATGTCGACCTGTGTTGCTGTAACTGTACCCGTTCTGTCAAGTGTGTGCGTCAAATTAAACTATTGAAACGTCTACAGTGGTTTGCATAAGTAACTTCTAAATATGCATGAATGAGTGTTTGAACCATCAGTCAACTCCACAGAACAGTCTACACATTCGCGTATTGACATTCATTGCAGTAGAAACAGGGGTGAAACAAGGCTGTATTATGTCACCACTACATTTTTGGAATAGCTATTGATTGGGTTATGAGAAACTATACCGACAATGAACAATTAGGTATAAAATGGACAAAAGGAAAATTCCTGGGGGACCTGGATTTCGCAGATGATTTAGCATTCTTAAATTCAACACCCAGACAATCCCAAGAAGCAGTAAATAATTTGTGTCATCTTTCGGTTAAAATAGGTCTCCAAATAAATGCCTCTAAAACTAAAGTTATGAACTTTTCTAACGAGACCTTTGATATCATCTTGAACGGGGAAAAACTACAGAAAGTTGAAAGTTTCAATTATTTAGGCAGTAAAATGACTCAGGATGGTGACACAACAAGAGAAATCCATACTAGAATTGCTTTGGCAGCTAGCGCCTTCAATAGATTATCTAATATTTGGAAATTACGATCATTGAATATACATACCAAGCTTCGTCTGTTTAATTCAAATGTTATCTCTGTGTTAATATACGGCTGTGAGAGTTGGAAAATAACAAAATCATTGGAGAACAAGCTGAATACATTCGAGAACAAATGTCTTAGAAAACTCATGAACATCAGTTGGAAAGAATTCAAGACTAATCGACAAATAAGAGAAGACTCTAGGCAGAAATATGTCTCCAACTATATAAGGAAAAGACGATGGTCATATATCGGTCATGTCCTACGAATGCAAAACAACAGAATACCACTACAGGCGCTCACTTGGGTTCCTGAGGGTAAGAGGAAAAAAGGAAGACCAAAAGAAACACTCAGAAGAACAATAATAAGAGAAGGAAGAACGTTGGGCCTAAATAATGCGCAAGAGCTAAGAGGAGTGTCGTCACAACGAACAACCTGGAGAGCACTGTTTTCTGCCTTATGCGCCGTGATTGGCGCTTAAAGAATTTATTATTATTATTCATTGCAACACTCATTGTCAACACTGTATTCTTGTCGGGGCTTATTGTATCCCAGGACAAGGTGACATATATATCTGACACTGTTCTCGGTTATTAGAGTTGACCAGTTACACCAATACACCTTTACAACGTGCACTGATGTATACCCAGTTACGATAGAGAAAGAAACGCTTTATCAATGTGACCGCAAAAAAAAGCGTTTATCATGATTTGGTTCACCTCAAGATTTATCATAGTTATACTCAGACTACCTAATGTGGTCTCACTTCAAGTTTTATAATAGTTATACTCAGACTAGCTAATATGGTTCACCTCAAGTCTTATCATAGTTATACTCAGGCTAGCTAATATTTCACCTCAAGTTGTATCATAGTTATTCTTAGACTACCTAATATGGTCTCACCTCAAATCTTATCATAGTTATACTCAGACTAGATTTTTTTTAAAACCAGCGGCACTTGGGCTTTCAGTCCTTCCGCCCAATGACATGTCATTGCGAGGCTGGGGAACCTGAGGACTTTCCTTCCAAGCCGGTCAGGGGCTTTGCGCCTTCCCATCCACAGAGGGTTTATCACAGAAGCCTTTCAGGTTATTCAGTCAAATTTTCGGTCGTAAACATTCCTTCAAACGCTGACGCCCGGGTTTGAACGATGAACACCTAGTCGCCAGTACAACGCCGTAGCCACTACACCAGCGCGGCTCCCACAACTCAGACTAGATAATATGGTTCACCTCAAGTTGTATCATAGTTATCCATAGACTACCTAATATGGTCTCACCTCACGTCTTACCATAGTTATACTCAGACTAGTTAATAGGGCTCACCTCAAGTTGTATCATAGTTATTCTTTGATTACCTAATATCGTCTCACTTCAGTAACTATTTGCGGTGACACATGATTCATCTAAGAAAATTTAAACCACCAAATTTGGCGTCCACCTTGTAATTATTATTCGATATATATATATATATATATATATATATATATATATATATATATATATATATATATATATATATATATATATAGGTTGGACTAGAGCCAAATTTGGGCAACCCACCTGACATTATAGGTTCAGACTATTGTAATTTTTCAAGGGATACCAACACCACTAATAGGTAAGGAAGAGTGTTTGTGGCCACATATGACAAAGTGAGAGATAGAGAGAGTGAATATTTTCCTTTATTACAATTCTTGTACTAACTTCTTTTTTATTTCGCTAAACTGAGTACTTTACTGAGTAGTAATTTAGTGGGGAACTTGTTCTTCATAGTCTGTTCTTTAACCTAGGGCTTATCTTTGACCTTTGGCTTATTAACTTCTTTTGGGATAATTTCTCAACAATGAGAGTTCACTTATTCGGTTATTTTCATATATCTGTAAACATGATTTTATTGATTTCTCTATATGTTTGATGTTGTAAAATGTTTAATGATAATAACAACAAAAAGAACTTACATTTGTGTGTATCTCAGACCCACACCCAATTAACCATAGTTTTTCACTTTTTGTGTGTCTTTTTGTCACATAATTGTGTTTTGGTTTGTTTAGTTAAACTTATCTTTAGAGATAAGGGGTTGGAAGAGTGTCTTACACTACAATATAGTCGTATAGATAGGCTGGACTACAGAAACTATTCAGTCCAGAGACAACTTTTTTCTTCTTAACTATTAACTCGTGAGATCTATGCTTACACCTTTATTCTCGCCAATTTACCACTATCACCTCTGCTCAGACGGGACCATAAATATCTTCTAACCTATCTACAAATATACGACAACAAGTGTGAACACAAAAATGTTGAGAAACACTATATTGACGTCTGTGTTAAGTGGGGGCTATGAATCTCTCGGTCTTCATAGTTTGTCTGTTATTTGTTAACCTTCATGTTAGTCAATAATACACACAACTAGGTATCTCGCAGACGGGATCTGCTTACTGCGGTCTCCAACCCAGAACCATCTGCCTGAACCACCACCTCGCTACGAGAGTTGGACATTAAAACGTCCGCCCAACGTAACTGGGTAATTATTCTTTACGTATTTTAATCTTCCTGTTGTATCTTGAAGAAAGAAGCAATAATGGTTATTATTTTTTTAAATATTAAATCTTGCCTCGTTTTGGCGAAGCGTGTCCCGTTCAACCATAGTCGGTTATATTAGGGCGCGTGTCCAAATATAAAAGATCGTTAGGCCTGGTTACGTAACCTTAAATAGTTATCTCCAAACAAAAACAGATGAATGACAGACAAGTCTTATTTTAGGACAAGACTAAGACAGAGAATATGTTAGCAATACAATGTCTTCGTTGGTTGAAACAAACACATAACACGTAGTAAAGACAAGAAAGTAAGAATTAATCTAAATAACATTTTTTGATAATAGATAACAAACGTCAGAAAGGATGTTGTTGTTACTAAGAAAAATCCAAGTCTGAAATTCTACCAAACATATTAAAAACTAGGAAGGAATGTAAAAACCAGGAGTAGGAAAGCGGGTAAAGACAATAAATAGAACTCGCTTGATACAACAGCAATAAAATAGAAGACAAAAAACACGAGTGAATATACAAAAACAACAAAAAAAACAGAACAACAAATAAATGTGTAACCAATAATAATAATATAAAAAGTAATAGTGACAAAGGGAGAAAATAAACGAAATTTGGGGGGAAATTATTTGTGTGCGTGTGTGTGTGAGTGTGTGTGTGCGCGCGCGAGCGCGTCAAAATAGAATAATAAAACAAACACAAATTACGCGTGTGTATATATACGTAATAAAACATAAACAGATAAGAAAAATATATATAAAACAAAATTATTTTAACAATTAATACACAAGGCTTCCTCAGACAACGCAGTGTTTGGTGTTTAAACCGTGGGTATGAACTGTATCCACCATAAGAGCCGAACGGTGCGCCCGTCTGATTATATTCAAATTTCCTCATGCCCGTACTTTATTAGATATAAAACAAAATTTATTATTGTGTTTAAAAACGTGAACCACTTCAAAATAATCTTCTATGAATTTACAACGATGTTTATATGGATGACGATATATTGTTCCATAAACATACGTAGTTGCTGCATGTTATGAAACATATGTGAAAAAGTTAGCATCCGTTTTGGTACAGTGTTAAAACCTTGAAAGTTCCTGAGACAGAAAGAGTTAAGGCATACTGGGAGAAAAATTAACCGATTCTCCAGATCAGACCACTATAGTCAGCATGGCAACATGATCTGATCACAGTGACATGAATGTCAAAAGCATATAAGTGATCACAGCTTTTAAAATTGTGGAAGCAGGTGTTGAGGCTAACAGGGTGTAGTCATAAAGATGTTGACAAAACCACGTTTTTTTTTTAAATATCAGTTTCGCTAATGTACGTTTTGTGGTATCGTGTACAAATAATGAGTCAGCCATAAGTTATTCAACCTTTCACAATTTTATGAATGAAGAAATGCGTAGTAATCTTATTTTTGATCACAATCGTCATCACTGCACTCCGGGAAAACCCATAAATGTTCAGTCTCCCTCCGCAAATGTAGACAGGTATGAATGTTAACTGTTCCTGTAGCGTTGATTGTATACATGGCCTCTCATAAGTCCATCTCTACTAGTCTTGCGGTTGATTCACAATTCCAGCAATCTTAGCCTTGTGATTCATCCAGTGCAGTGTCGTTCTCAAACAGGCGATCATCAGTTGCTCTCAGTATCTCTCCCTTACCCATATCCAGTGTCCTAACTATGGGTGCTTGTCGTAGATTTTGGATAGGAGTATTAAGACTAGGGTTTGGTCCCTTCTGGATAGCTTGAAATGAGTGAGAGTCCCAGTGTGAGCGTTAGTAAAAGAAATAGATTTTCCCAAGAGTGCAGTGGTAGCGAATCGAATAGAGCTGTCCCCTGACAACAAGAATCTTCTCTCTCTCTCTCTCAGGCCTATCTTCTACGACAGATATATAAGAGTCAGACAGACTATTGACAACATATGTTACTATGTATGGACATACCACTCACGTGCACACCCCTTTAAGTGACAACAGTTTGACACACAAACGTGGGAAAACTATAACAATACTTATGTAAATATTCTAGAACGAGCTGACCAACACGCTGATTAGTTCCAGAGAAATTTTTATTTATCATCTATAAAAAAATCTTCTCACAACACCAAAACAAAAAAAAAATACATCAAGGAAAAAAACATATGCACATAGTCATAAAATATCAAGAAAATGCTACAAGGATGATAGCCCCGCTATGATCTTAACTCTAGGTTTAGCCCACAGCCCCGTTAAGAGAACAGATGATGGCCCAAAGAGTCATAGATACGTAGGGTTTAGGCTAAGAGTTTTTCTTCTTTTCTCGTAAATGTATGCACAGAGTTGAATAATCTGGTTTAGCCTAAGAAGTAAAGAAACTCTAGCAAATAGTAACAAATTCTGCAGGTTAAACAAAAAGAGAATTACGACAGTAAATGTGTGACGATAATACACCGGTAAAATAACACTCAGACCTGTGTACTCTCATTCATCCAGCCATGGCCTTTCTTACACATGTATACTCACACTTTGCTCGCTGCCTCTGGGAACTCACTAGTTCTAGGACCTTCATACAGACCCGAAAATGCAGTCCTTGACCAAGAAATCCCCAGTTCCAAAAGACGTACTAAACTCTAAGGGAACGATTCCTTGGGGGTTCTAATTTTTCGAATGTCTGATTAAGTCACATAAAATTTTGTCCAGGCACGAAAGTTAGCAGAGCACAATGTCATTTGCTTTGGATTCTAGAATTAAGGAATGTCAGATCGGTGTCTACTTCCAGGAAGGTACTATATTTTTTCACCACAATACTAGTCACAATCTTTTGCGGAATGTTAATCTTGTAATATTCTCGCCGCCAGGCAGCATGTACATTTAAATTTGTGGAGCAATATGAACTGGCTCAAAAGCCCAATATATATTTCTAGTCTTTAGAAACCGTTAGTGGGATTGCTATTACTGTCTCTCTCTGATGGCATATGCACTGTCAGATCCAGTGTTACTTGAAACAAAGAAACCCACGTGGTTAAAGATAGGAAATGTCTATGCTTCTCACAAATATGTCTCTCAGGTTACTAAACGCTGGCAAGTTGGGTACCACCGTTTCACTATATAAAAGAAAGAACACATATCAAATAATTTACATATATGTACTCAATATAACTTACATTTAAAACAGCAAGCCTACAGCTTGACTTATTATTTAAATTTCCCGTAAAGTATCATCATCATGAATTCAGGAATATCTGCGTATTCCGTCACTATTCACTGATGTCGCATCTAGCATTTATAAGTTTGATATAAAATATTTTCGACTGAGTATTTAGCAGTTAAATTAAACTTATTTCAGCTACTTGTTTAGTAAGCTAAAAATATAATTTATTTTGTATTTCCACTGCAACTCGACGATTAAAGAAATAACAAACTATCAAAATATTCACTCTGCACACAGAACTAGTTTAAAATGGAATCGGCGATTTTAAAACACTAAATCACTTCACAAAACTAGATATATATCTATATATATATAATATTAATATACCTCAACCACAGAATTACTAAGAACGTTAAACCACTTCGACCAAACTAAGGCCATCTCTATTTACAGAGATTATTCAGAAATCGAACGAAGGTTGTTCTAGTCTAACTGCAAAGTTACTGAGTGAAATGAAATAGTTTCAAACGAGGGTTAATATTTTAAACCAGACAAAGGATGAACTATTATTTCGTAGAACGAAATGCTCTCCCCTTTCCGGCTTAAACGATACGTTTCACACCTAACATGTCGTAACTGCCACCACTGACCAAGATGTACGCGTGTCAGTTTCAAATCTCAGACAACCTGTCTCCAATGCAGGGCAGTTTTCACACTACATCTGACCATGGCCCACAGTGAGCGCCGTGTCAGTTTGGGATTTTTCAGACAAATGTCTGAATACTGACCGGTGTAGATGTAAAGTATCACACCTCACCGGGACTTATGCCGAGAAGAAGCTCGCGCGCTCGGTGAGAATGATGTTCAGCGAACCGACTTATCACGCCTTCTGACGCCCTGCAGCCCTGACATCTACGTAATATCGTCCTAGCGCGATTCTCAGTTTTGAGAAAGAAACAGGTAAAGTTTAAAATATCTGAAGAAAATATTTTTCGCAACCGAGTGATGCGAAAAATACAGGAAAAACAAGTATGGAAAGAATATAAATGAAAGGATTAGGGTGAGAGAATAGGAAGAAGATGTAGGTAATTTAATGACATAAAGACCTACGTGACAGGACGTCCCCCCTTAAGATATGGAAGCACTCCATGTCTACGTTATGGAATTAAATTTCCTATAACCGTAGCTTCGGGGTGTCTGTCTTCTTCCCTCTCATCTTCCCCTCCATCTCCCTCCAATTCCTACTCAAGTCTACTCCCAAAGTTTCCTTTCTCTGGAATGTTTCCCATGCGCGCTTGAAAGAGCGTCGCCGCTTCTGACATTTTTGAAAGATTTCCTGTGATAGCGGTGGAATATCCCTGCCACTATCGTCATCTTCGTCAGCTCTGGCGATCGTCAGGAGATGGTCGGAGGTTGGCACTGGTCTTTCCAAGTATCTCTTTAAGAGATTTAAATGGAAAACCTTCTCCTTTCCCTGAATAGAGATCTGGTAGTTAGCCTTAGAAATCTTTTTCAGGACGGTAAACGGCCCGTGCCATCCGATCTTCAGTTGGTTGATCTCGGTAGGGAGTAACACCAAAACTTTCTCTCCTGCTTCCAGTTGTCTCTCTTTCGCGACTTTCCTGTATCGGTTAGCGCGCTTGGTGCGTGCTCGCTTAAAGTTAGTCGTTGCTAGGTCCCACCCTAGTTTCAACCGTTCCTTTAAAACCGACACATATTTACTGGCTGAGACAACTGTCTCATCAGCCTTCTCGTCTGTCAGAGACTGAAGTAAGGCTTCAAGCGGGCCCTTAATGGGTCTGCCGAATAAGAGTGTAGCTGGCGGAAATCCTGTGGAAGTATGAGGTGATTCTCTGTAGCCAAATAATGCTGCAGGAATACAGAGATCCCAATCTTCAGGTTTCACTTGTGCCAGCTTACTTAGCATCATGTTGAGGTTTCCATTAGCACGTTCCACGAGCCCATTTCCGGCCGGAGTATATGGCTTAGTGTGGATGTGTTTGTCCTCAAGATCTTAACGATCTCATCCATCAACAGGTTTCGGTATGGAGATCCGTTATCCGTCAACACTTGCTGAGGGAATCCCAACCGAGTGAAAATCTGCACGAGGGCTTCTGCGACATGCTTGGCATCTGCGCATGTTAGCGGGATAGCTTCTGCCCATAAAGTGCATGTATCGACTAAGGTCAGGATAAACCTGTTCCTTCTTTTAGTCCTTTCGAAAGGCCCTAAAATGTCGATCACAACCCGTTCGAATGGTGTTCCCACTATTGGCATTTCACCCAAAGAGACTGGGGGTGCCCGTTGCTTGGGTGGCACACGTTGGCACTGGGCACAGGATTTAACATATCTGATAATATCAGTATTTACTCCTGGCCACCAATAATGAGTGATTATCCGTTGGTTTGTGGCGTTCTGTCCCATATGTCCGCTGAAGGGAAGAGAGTGCCCCATTTCTAGGATTTGGCTTCTGTACTGTTTCGGTACTAGGAGCTGGTTGTAACCTTGGTCAGGCTTGCCCGTTCTGCGATAAAGTACGCCATCCTTAGAAAAAATGTCCCCGTGCTGTCTGGGTTCCTTAGCCATGGGCAGTTTCCTAAAGCAGGGTGCCAAAGTAGGGTCCTTGTATTGCGCTTCTTTAAGTTCCATAGGTAACAAATTAGGCGCAGGCTCCCGTTCCTTCTTGGTTTGCCCTCTTGTAGTTACTGCTGCCACAATCGGCTCTTCTGGTTTCCCAATACACACGTATCTACCGCCAAGTATGACTGGGTAGATGGGATCATCCATCACAGCCGCTTTGATCACGCCTCTGACAAAGTCAGAGTGTATCTCCACCAATGCGATGGGAAGCGCTGTAGGTGCATCACTCTTACGAACTCCACAAAGTTGGACGGTCTCTGCTGTCTCTTGACCGGGTTTGACCAGGTTTCTGGCAACAATGCAATCGTAAGAAAGCCCCGTGTCAAATAAGCAAGAAGTTTGAGAACCGTTCAAAATAACAGTACCTCGCGTTGAGGGTGTATCCCCAACAGGTTGGGAATCACTGTCAATAATTCCACCTTGCGAGACTGTCAATAAGCATCCGATGCGTTTCGGCTCGGTGTGCTCGGTCTGATCATATGTCCCGTGCTCAGGGGTTCTCCCTTTGCCACCTTGTCCTTTCTGGCTACGCTGCCATGTAGGGCGGTCGGGTTGATCAGACTGTTTGGGGTGGTTGGGGTACTTGTTCTTGTAGAACTTGGATTTTTCAGGAGGGGGGTTTTGATTTCCAGTTTCTCTGTGGTTATTTAGGTTAGAAGCCTGAGAAGATTGCTCTAGGTTATGTTTTCGAAAATGCTCCTCTGTCGGTTTCCGCTTTGTGGCCGGTAGTTCAGCCAGCGCATTGTGGTAACGCTCAGACTTCTCTAAGATGTCTTCAAGTTTTTCTGCCCCCTGCTCAGCGAGAAATCTCCGGGTATCCGCAGACAAAGTGTTCTTCATTTGTTCTGTTAGAACAAGTTCCTCAAGACCTTCATAGGTAGAGGGGAGCTGTGAAAGCTCAAGGCACTTTGTTAGATATCCCTTTAGACGAGATGAGAACTGGTGAAAAGTTTCAGAATTCTCTTTCCGGCTGTTGCGAAACAGTTGCAAAAACTTGCGAGCGTTCATTTCAAAGCGCTCCAGTAACGCTTTCTTCAACACATCGTAGTCGTCTTGTTGGCTACTTTCCAGCTTAGAATAAACATCATAAGCAGAACCTTTTAGGGCCTGGGAAAGTTTCATATTCCAACGCGACCTCTCTAACCCGTACAGAGTTGCAATTTTCTCAAATTTTTCTAACCATGTGTCAATCTTCTCATTTGGACAAGGGAAAGACTCAAGAGTGAAAGACATAGCATTTAGTTGAAGAGATTGAGTGTTAGCAGGGTCAGTTAAGGAAGAATGAGGAGAAGACTCTCCATTGCTGGAGGTAGAGGCAGCACCACGACTTTGGAATTCTAGAGTTTTAAGAGCCAACTCGGAGCCGCGCTAGCGTAGTGGTTACAACACCGCTCTGGCGACCGGGTGATTCAGGATCAAACCCGGGCGACGGCATTTGAGGATTTTTTTCGTCGACCGGGATTTGGACTGGATTAACTCGAGACCTGGCGAGGACATTTGAAGGAGTGTCGTCGACCAGGGACTGGCGGCTCCTGAGCCGACCCAGCTGCAATGGGTACCTCCGAAATCGGAGAGTATTTGCCTGAATGGCGAGGGACACCTGTCTCTGTACAAGTAAAAAGGGATACTCACGTAAAATCAATGTCAGGTTAGACATAGTAATAACCTGAGATTTCGCCTCGAGTATTAGCGGGCGTACGAAAAAAACTAAAAAAAAAAAAAAAAAAAAAAAAAAAAAAAGAGCCAACTCGTGCTGTCTCTGTTTCTCTTTTTCCTCAAGCTGTCTCTCCTTCTCTCTTTCCTCAAGCTGTCTCTCCTTCTCTCTTTCCTCATGCTGTCTCTCCTTCTCTCTTTCCTCATGCTGCATCCTGCGAATTTCCATTTCTTCCTCAATCTTCTTCTGCTGTAATAGACGGTCTGCTTCTTCCTTCCTCTCCGCTGCTTTTTCCTTCTGCTCCGCATCATATCTCTCCAGTTCGTCCCTGACGAAAGCTTTCGCTTCGTCGCCGTCCAGTCCTTCTTCCATTGCTTCCTGTCTGAGCATTTGTCTCAGTTTCGCCCTTTCTGCCATAGTAAATAGGTGCCTGAGACTTGGACGAGAAAGAAATTAAGAACAGGATACACTGGTTCCTACCACTTACGAGAAAATAAAATACCAAAAATCAAAAGATGATATATTTAACCCTGGGATACCTCCTCCAAATTTAAATCTAACTATCTCTGCTATTATCGGCAATAAAGCACTTAATGCAAAACACGACTACGCCAACTAAATGATAGTTAAGATTACTTCTGAAAAATAAGTTGCTACAGTGGAAAAGCAAAATAATTATTGCAAAAATTGAAGAGAAAAATAATCCCTTAATTTTTAATCCACTATCAAGTTTACCCCTGAAGTCAGATAGAGTAAGGGAGGCAATTAATCTGGACAAATAGTCTGAAACGCACTCCTTAACTTTAGTTCAAACACCTTCCTGCTTCAGAACCCTTGTGAATGTTATACACTCACAAAACTTTACCAGCGTTTAGTATTACAATCAACAATAACATATATTCCGACAAAATCCACCTGTAACTCAAATGTATATTATTCAAAATGCTGTGGAAAAAAACTTATCAGTTTGTGTGGTCAGCACGCCCGTAAACAGATCGTTAGTCTAGGGGATAAATTATTTTTTAAAAGATACAAAACTCACAAGACATCACACTCTTACTCTATATCAGAATAAAGAATCTAAAGTACAAAATCCAGATAGACGAGTCCACGTTTGTCGTACTCGTCTTCCTATTCTAAGTTCAAGAACCGGAAACGAGCGACCATTTGTCGTATCGCCTTAGGATTTTGGGTTCAATTCCCGGTAACGAGCGACCATTTGTCGTACTCGTCTTCCTATTCTAAGTTCAAAAATCCTACGGACGAGAACCCATTTGTCGTAGATTTTGGATAGTGGAGTATGGTAAGACTAGGGTTTGGTCCCTTCTGGATAGATTGTGATATGAGTGAGAGTCCCAGTGTGAGCGTTAGTAAAAGAAAATAGATTTTCTCTCAAGAGTGCAGTGTTTTAGCGAATCGTAGAGCTGTCCCTGACTAAACAACAATATATCTTACTCTCTCTCTCTCTCTCTACAGGCCTATCTTCTACGACAGATATATAAGACGTCAGACAGACTATTGACAACATATGTTACTATGTATGGACATACCACTCACGTGCACACCCCCTTCAAGTGACAACATATTTGACACACAGACGTGGGAAAAACTATAACAATACTTATGTAAATATTCTAGAACGAGCTGACCAACACGCACTGATTTAGTTCCAGAGAGATTTTTATTTATCATCTATAAAAAAAAATCTTCTCACAACACCAAAACAAAAAAAAAAATTACATCAAGGAAAAAACATATACAAATAGTCATAAAATATCAAGAAAATGCTACAAGGATGATAGCCCCGCTATGATCTTAACTCTAGGTTTAGCCCACAGCCCCGTTAAGAGAACAGATGATGGCCCAAAGAGTTATAGATACATAGGGTTTAGGCTAAGAGGTTTCTTCTTTTCTCGTAAATGTATGAACAGAGTTGAATAATCTGATTTAGCCTAAGAAGTAAAGAAACTCTAGCAAATAGTAACAAATTCTGCAGATTAAACAAAAAAAGAATTACGACAGCAAAATGTGTGACGATAATACACCGGTAAAATAACACTCAGACCTGTGTACTCTCATTCATCCAGCCATGGTCTTTCTTACACATGTATACTCACACTTTGCTCGCTGCCTCTGGGAAACTCACTAGTTCTAGGACCTTCATACAGACCCGAAAATGCAGTCCTTGACAAAGAAATCCCCAGTTCCAAAAGACGTACTAAACTCTCAGGGAACGATTCCTTGGGGGTTCTAATTTTTCGAATGTCTGATTAAGTCACATAAAATTTTGTCCAGGCACGAAAGTTAGCAGAGCACAATGTCATTTGCTTTGGATTCTAGAATTAAGGAATGTCAGATCGGTGTCTTCTTTCAGGAAGGTACTATATTTTGTCACCACAATACTAGTCACAATCTCTGTGCGGATGTTAATGTTAATCTTGTAATATTCTCGCCGCCAGGCAGCATGTACATTTAAATTTGTGGAGCAATATGAACTGGCTCAAAAGCCCAATATATATTTCTAGTCTTTAGAAACCGTTAGTGGGATTGCTATTACTGTCTCTCTCTGATGGCATATGCACTGTCAGATCCAGTGTTACTTGAAACAAAGAAACCCACGTGGTTAAAGATAGGAAATGTCTATGCTTCTCACAAATATGTCTCTCAGGTTACTAAACGCTGGCAAGTTGGGTACCACCGTTTCACTATATAAAAGAAAGAACACATATCAAATAATTTACATATATGTACTCAATATAACTTACATTTAAAAACAGCAAGCCTACAGCTTGACTTATTATTTAAATTTCCCGTAAAGTAAGTTATAAAATCAATCATCATGAATTCAGGAATATCTGCGTATTCCGTCACTATTCACTGATGTCGCATCTAGCATTTATAAGTTAGTTATTAAAACAGTTTCGACTGAGTATTTAACAGTTAAATTAAACTTATTTCAGCTACTTGTTTAGTAAGCTAAAAATATAATTTATTTTGTATTTCCACTGCAACTCGACGATTTTAAGAAATAACAAACTATCAAAATATTCACTCTGCACACAGAACTAGTTTAAAATGGAATCGGCGATTTAAACACTAAATCACTTCACAAAACTAGATATCTATTATATATAATATTAATATACCTCAACCACAGAATTACTAAGAACGTTAAACCACTTGACCAAACTAAGGCCATCTCTATTTACAGAGATTATTCAGAAATCGAACGAAGGTTGTTCTAGTCTAACTGCAAAGTTACTGAGTGAAATGAAATAGTTTCAAACGAGGGTTAATATTTTAAACCAGACAAAGGATGAACTATTATTTCGTAGAACAAAATGCTCTCCCCTTTCCGGCTTAAACGATACGTTTCACACTTAACATGTCGTAACTGCCACCACTGACCAAGATGTACGCGTGTCAGTTTCAAATCTCAGACAACCTGTCTCCAATGCAGGGCAGTTTTCACACTACATCTGACCATGGCCCACAGTGAGCGCCGTGTCAGTTTGGGATTTTTCAGACAAATGTCTGAATACTGACCGGTGCAGATGTAAAGTATCACACCTCACCGGGACTTATGCCGAGAAGAAGCTCGCGCGCTCGGTGAGAATGATGTTCAGCAAACCGACTTATCACGCCTTCTGACGCCCTGCAGCCCTGACATCTACGTAATATCGTCCTAGCGCGATTCTCAGTTTTGAGAAAGAAACAGGTAAAGTTTAAAATATCTGAAGAAAATATTTTTTGCAACCGAGTGATGCGAAAAATACAGGAAAAACAAGTATGGAAAGAATATAAATGAAAGGATTAGGGTGAGAGAATAGGAAGAAGATGTAGGTAATTTAATGACATAAAGACCTACGTGACAGTGCTCTCGAAGCTAATCTGTCAGCTCAATCATTCCCACGTACCCCTGTATGACCAGGACAGTAGATCCACACCAGTTTATGAAGATTCTAGGCTTCTATCGATGCTTTCCATTCATGTTGTAGCCATCCATTTGGAAACTTTCGATGGATGGGCTGAGAGCCCAACACATTAACTGCCCTGGATGTTGCATCAATTGCTGCCTCTATGTTCATTCTCATGCTCGAGGTTCTTGTCCTGTAAGTCTTGGTTTCTTCAGCGACGACCCTGCCCTTTGCTCTAGCCAAGAACCCCCATCCTGATTTCTCAACACAGATTACAGACTCATCAATGTACGCATTGACATACCATCCCCGGTATGATCACTTATTAGCTCATTAATTTCCAACTCTGCTTTCCCATTGCCCCAAGCACTGCACTTCCTACTAAGGCTGATGATGACTTGCTGGTAGTTTTCCCAGCTCTTGACCTGATTTACTCCACTCTCCCCCTTGGATATATATTCAGCTGTAGTCACCTGCATAATCGTAGCCTTGGCCTGTGACATCCCTCTCTTTATTCATGTTCCTTTGATGTCAGCTAGGTTCACATGCAGAGCGTTGTTCTTTTTTTGTGGTTATCTGCATATAGCTTTTTGAATTGCCATCGCATATCTGGATCTAACACGTAGTAGATTATCATAATCAGGTTTTGTTTGTGTTTTTTTTTCAACATACCCTAAAAATAAAAAGTACAACATTTTATATTATTTAGTAAGCTATTACTCCCTTAATGTCAGACTTTTCTTAATGAACTATTACGTTACAGATAGATAAGAAGACTTGATCCAGTCACATGACCTGAGATATCTCATGATTAAACTCCAACAGATTGTTTTATGGGGATATTTAAAGGACGAGATATATATGGCTGGAAACTTTTTTTGATAAGGAGACCTACCTTGTTTTGGCAAGGCGTGTCCCGTTCAACACTGACACATCGTCCGTCGGTTATATTAGGGCTTTTTTGGTGGGCTGGATGCTCTACTTCCCATTTGTTCCTGTGTCTCAGTGGTTCCCAAAGTGGGCGGTACCACCCATCTGGGGGCTTTGGAAGGATCCAAAGGGGCGATACGGAAAAAAATGGACCAGAGAGGGGCGTTCAGTAGTAAACTGTGTTCGTTTAGTAGTAAGGGGGTTCAGGATTTGACAAGCTAAATTCAGTACGTGCGGGGCAGAAAGGAATTGTGGATTTGAGAGACAGCATCAGTGAAACGGGGACGATGTGGATATTACTAGGATCATTAAGCAAGGCATAGTTTCGTTTATGCATGTCATTCTGAGCTCAGGTAACCATCGCTGACCATAAACGGTAATCGGGAACTGCTAGGAAAGAGGGTTAACCAAACACCTATTGTCCATTCGTTCACTCCTGAAGGAATAGAAATGATCCGTGCCGATGGCATGAACGAAATTGGATACACGCTGGTTATTCAGAAAGTACCAACTTTGCTGTGTTGCGGAATTTATTGTCTCAGTATTTGCGGGGGCTGGTGGTAACCAGATATTCGCAGATTGGTAATAAATAAGAGAAAAGGTTCAAGGGAGCACGTTTTTAACGGTACTTGGCAGTATAAATCAGTCTTTGAATCTCTGAACCGGCTTTCCTACCTTGCATTCAGACTTTCATAAATCGACTGGCGTTATGTACGTGTCCCGTCTATTTCAACTTTGTGCTGGCTATGAGCAAAACCAACAAACTTTCTCAGCTTTTCTTGTGAACGGTGGTTTCAAATAAGCGTGTACCGGGTATCAAACAATTTCACCCTGTCAATAAGGTAAGTTTTCTTACTTATATTTTTTGTTTGTTTGCACAGAGCTAGCATCAGTTTTACTAACATTAATTATTAATTAAGCAGATACATTTTGGTACAGATTTGACGTATATTGAGTATTGAAGTTCAATCATAACATTACATCCTTTTAATTTGTTACCGGGATTTCCACGCCTTGTAGTTAGGCTACTGTCTCCCAATTTTTAAATCTGAAGACCTATCAATAAAGTACGTTATTTTATATTTTGTTCATATTAAATAACTATTATTATACTTTATGAAATGATTATTGGGTTACTTCAGTGATGGTGTGGCTGTTGCTAATTGTGTTTTTTTTTTCTGATTGTTGTATTTTTCTACTTTATTTATGGCTGTGGTTAAGAAACTTTATCTTCTTCTTCTTCCTCGTTTGCCCTGAAAAGGACGGTAGTTGCGTTGTGTCTGTTTGCGCCTAAGTTGTGATATCTGCACCTTTCGGTCGACACATCCGACTTCTGCACTTTATAAAAAAGAAGAGTAAACTGGTAAGAACATCTGTGTCAACATTTTTGTAAGGCCACTTTTAAATCAGTTTTTGACGAACATTTTTCTATCTGCAAAATTGTAAAATCAATTCTTTGTTCCAGAATTCAGAACAAATATGGCAAAAGCAGAACAAACCAATAAGAAAAGCAGAAAATACAGCGTGGAATATCTGAAATATGGATTTATTCTAGCACTAAATAACCAACAACTGCCAATGTGTCTATTATGTGAGAGGGCCTTTTCAAATGAGGCGATGAAACCTTCCAGACTACTTGAACATTTGAAAACAATTCACCCAAATAAAACAGATAAAAGTTTGACATATTTTCAGTCACTTTGTGAAAACTTTCAGAAACGTAAAACTGTCCGTGACATGTTTGTCAACAATTCACAACAAAGCTGTGATGGTTTGCGAGCTTCATACAAAATTTCATTGCTGATAGCTAAATCTGGAATGTCTCACACAATCGCAGAAAATTTGATTTTGCCAGCAGTAAGGGAGTTTGTGAGTACAGTTATGCTGGTGGATTTGTGCTGAAGTGGTAACTTGCCACCCTTATCGACACCTGGTGTTAAAGTGTAAGATGTAGGTGTCTTCTCTGATTTAGGATGTTGCTGTGTATGTGGTAGTGGAACAGTTCACAGGGTTATCACACAGGCAACATGACGTGTAGAGTCATAGAAAGGGTAACTTCGTTGTATAAGTTTCTTTCATTTATTGCACGCCACAAAACAGTCATGATACTTATGACATCAACATGGTTAACGAGTTCAGCAAGATGATATGGCACATTGAAAACAATTTCTGTAGTCAGCAATGATAGCTGTTGTATATATGCGTCATAAGACATCACAGTTCAATAGATTCAGAAATTCATCAATCATCGAGTGCTAGTTCGTGAAGCTGTATAAATAATAATAATTTCTATAACTTCTGCAACAGTGTCAGCTACAGATCTTCAATGTTCATAAACAATAATAAATGCTCCCATTCTGATGCTAGCAGATCAGTTGTATACAATAAGTCCGTTCACTGTCTGCACGTGAATAGCATACATGGGCTACAGGTCAGCTCGACCTTTATAATGTTCCTAAGTCTAACCATCTGACTTGGACGTGATCTCTGATATAACGAATCCTGGAACACAGACAACAGTCTTGTTGGTCTAGAGCGACCCATATATATTTAACTAGTTCAGGTATACAGATACCGGTGACTTAATCCTAGTCAAAGTACCTCTCCATTTTGCATCACACAGGCGAGCAAATAGGCGACAAAATGACGAACCTCTAGATGATAGCATAAAGTTCGATACAAGAGGAATTACCTTATTTCGGAAAATCAACCATGAACATATGCCTCCAGGCAGGCTGCATAATACTGGGAAATAGTCTAGTTAGCTAACTAACTCACTAAGACACTGTATTTCCCTCAGAGAATCACAAGACGCAGTTGCGTCTGCTCGCTTCTTAAACCATTTCTAAACTGCCCCAACTGGGCGGAACACACAGAACGAACTCCCGGTTTTTGACATGCGCAGAACGACAATCTCTGAGTTGCCGTTCACAATAAGACGATTCGAAGAACATTCGAGATAAAAGTCTTACACAGTCGCGCCTTTTATGGTCATGAAAAGAAGCGTTAAGAAAGGTTTCAGACATCTACCATAGTTGACTGGTACTACCAAATAAGGAGATGTGGTCACGCTTCGTTCAAGAAATTATAGACCGAACGTGTCTCTATACAAGAGAAGGCAACTCCTAAAAAATTGTAGTTTCGATAACTCGGATTATGTCCCTTTGACCATAGAAAACATAATACACACTTCAGTCAAAAAAATGATCATACATATCAAAAAATGTTTATACAAACGAAAAATAATAATGATCCGTGCGTAACATTACCGCCCCCTCCCTGGAAAAAAAAATGAAACATTTTTTTTTTTTTTTAATCCTGGAGCCGGAAAAAATCTAGGCTCCTAACGCACGTATGATGCGTGGATATATACCTAACAAATTAGCTCAACGCATGGAGCGACACTGAGATCATATCTCAGATCCTTAGAGAAAAAATTTATCTAAGTATACGCTGATATATTCCAGGAAGGTGCCACCAACACACGCCACAATGATGGCAACAACATAATGACAATCAAATTATACTCATACCAATATATGAAATTAAATATATTATGTGTTATCATACAATGTGTTGCAAATAGCGGTGTAATTTACTAATATACCGCACTATATTATTACATTATATAAAGTAACAGTAATTAATAAGTAATACATGTGTTGCTCTTCGGTGACATAAAACATTCAATAGAAGAAGATGTGGACATCATCCGCTCCCAATGTAGGACAGGACTTGATATCCTCAAAGTTCCACAATGGACATAAACTCGCAGACTTCAATGATGTGCTGCGAAAATATCAATAACACAAATCTTAAAGACAACTGGTAAATTTCTTAATACAATCCTGAAAATAATTTATTTAAATGTGGCCGAGTGATCTTTTGGCCCGTATATCACTAACTAAGCCTTCTTAGATAATTACATGGTACAATGTTATAAATTTCCCTCAAAAAAAAAAAAAAGTGAGACAAAATCTACTAACATGTCATTATAACATTGGACTGTATATCAGGAAAAATATATATATATGACAGAAGAATCATGTGGAATCGTGTGGACATCTGGACAGAATGTCTGCCATTACATTATCCGAACCACGGATAGCTCGAACCGAGAAATGAAATGGTTGAAGAGCTATGGCATAACGAGTGGACCTCGAGCTCTTCAAGTTTTTGCTCTGAATAGCAGTAAGCGCTTTCTGGTCGGTTTCCACAATGAAATGTGCGCCTAGAAGAAATCTTTGTAACTTCAGAATAGACCATACCATAGCCAATAACTCACGGTCTAAAACCGAGTAATTCTTTTCTGCAGCGTTTAATTTCCTAGAGATATACATCACCGGATGCAAAGTATCAGAATACTCCTGCATTAGTGCTGCCCCAATCCCTGTTGACGAGGCGTCACTTCGAAGAACAAAAGTCTTCTCAATAGTAGGTAACTTAAGAATAGGTGGAGATGAAAATAGGGCTTTAACCTGGTCCAATGAGGATTGACATTCTTTAGACCAGCGGATCAGATTAGGCGACCCTTTCTTCAATAAAGTAGAAAGCGGTGCCATAATGGAGGACAGATTCGGAATGAATCGTCCGTAGAATTGAATCAAACCTAATAGACTCCTTACTTGTTTCTTCGTCTTAGGGACCGAAATGTTAAGTATTTTTGAAACATTGTGGTCCTCTGTCTTTAAAAGACCATGACCAACCCGATGACCTAGGAAAGAAATCTCGCTAAATCCTATAAAGGCTTTAGAGGGTTTTGCAGTCAAGTTATACTCGCGAAGAGTAGACAGTAATTCGTATAAACCCAAATAATGATCTTCCCAAGAATCACTGAATAGACAGATATCATCTAGGTATGCTATGACATCTGTACGATATGCGAGAATTCGCCGCATCATGCGTACGAATGTAGCAGGGGCGTTCATAAGACCAAAAGGCATGAAATTCCATTGGAATAAACCCCTAGGTGTAGAAAAAGCTGTAAAAGGTTTGGCACGTTCAGTTAGCGGGACTTGCCAATAACCTTTAGACAAATCTAGTTTGGTAAAGAATCTAGAATTAGAAAGTTTATTGAGTAGCTCTTCTAATGAAGGCATAGGTTCAGCATCGAACTTCGTAACTTGGTTCAATTTGCGATAATCTACGCAAATGCGAATGTTATTATCCTTCTTTCGAACAATAACCATAGACGAAGAGTATGCTGAAGTGGATGGTTCAATGATTTCCAAACGTATCATTTCATCCAACTCTTTTTCGACTTGAGACTGGAAATGAATAGGTATTGGATATGGTCTGACTCTGATAGGATTGTAATCAGTTAGCACAATGTCATGTTCTATGACATGTGTGTGTCCCGGGATGTCTGTAAGAACATCCTGAAATGTTTGCAACATCGAAGAAACTTGTCGATGTTCCTCAGCGGAAAGATTTGGAGAAACGGTCACGTTTTTCCAAGATTCCGTAGAATAAAGTGGGACCATAGAAAGAGGAAGATTGACATCAGAAAAAGTAGTTTCCTCATCCTGTATAACTGACAGAGATGAGTACTGACCACGAGTTGCTTGTGAATTGTCCGTAGCCTGGAAAATAGGCTGCAAATAGTCAGGTCTTTCATAAAATTCTGTGAGCATATTTATGTGGAAAGTTTTATGCTTTCCATCAATATCGACAACATAGTCGACATCAGAAATTTTGGAGACTATTGCATATGGACCTTTCCATGCAATTAGAAGTCTGTTCTCCCTTGAAGGAAGTAGAACGAGAGCTTTGTCACCTGGACAAAGTTGTCGTAGACATCTATTCTTATTTGCAAACTGCCTTGCCTTTTCTTTAGCAAATTCTGAAGACGAAGTTGCTAGTTTGCATGCCTCGATGATCTTTTGCCTAAGAGCAATGACGTACTCATAAGAAGATTGAGTCTCATCGCTAATATTATCGGCAGTGATTAGATCGTGAAGTAAAGACATAGGGCCGCGCGGTTGCGCGCCAAAGACAAGTTCAAAAGGGGAAAACCCCGTATGTTCATTGGGGACCTCTCTATACGCAAAGAGAGCCGCGGGTAAGACCCTGTCCCAATCCTGAGGATGATCCTCAGTTATTTTACCAAGTAAAGTTTTCAGAGTCCTATTTAAACGTTCGACCAACCCATTAGACATTGGGTGATAGATACTGCTGAGAGACCTTTTAATGTGTAGCATAGACATTACCTGTGACATAGTGTCTGATATAAGTTGAGTGCCATGGTCTGACAATATTTCTCCGGGAAAACCCAAGCGAGAAAATATCAGCCAAAGAGCGTCTGCGATATCAGCAGTTGAGATGCTCTTGAGAGGTATTGCCTCTGGCCAACGTGTGCACATATCGACACATGTAAGGATAAATTGATGTCCTCTAGCCGACTTAATTCTAAAAGGACCGATAATATCTATTGCCATTTTTTGAAAAGGGCGAATAGGAATGTCAGCAGCCTGGATAGGCGCAGCATGTCGTGGTCCTTTAGATTTGACCTCCTGACATACTTTGCAAGAGCGACAGTACATTCGTATGTCCTTGCTCACAAATGGCCAAAAGAAAGCCGCAAGAACCCTCGACTTTGTACGGGAAAAACCCATATGTCCAGCACATTGCGAGTCATGAGCATGTTGCAATATTTGCAATCTCATGCTCTTAGGCACAAGAATTTGTGAATGAGTGGACGTAGTCGAGTCTTGTACCATACGTACAAGTACGCCGTTCTTCATAGAAATCCAAGATTTCCTATTAGTGTTCTGATTAGGATCACCTTTTTTTGCTAGAATGAAGAATTTTTGTAAAGAAGGATCTTCTTCTTGCAATTTGATAAATGAGTCACGTGTAATAGTCAAGTGACTATCTTGGTCATTTACTTCATCATTATTAGTTAATGAAGTTTGAGGTGGATCCAGAGCATGTGCTCTTGTGACCACCGCATTGGTAGCTTCAATGTTTTGCTCTTCCCAAACAGCAATCTGCTGTGGGGTACATTCCCTAACTCCGTGAATACGACCAATAATAAGGTCCGCAATAGGGTTTGGAAGTAGACACGCGTGGACCTCTCCCGTGAAGAAAGGAGTAGCAATGTGTATTATAGCAGTAGGATACTTTTCTAACGTGCCACCAAATGTGACACATTTGATGACTTTTCCTGTAGCACAGGATGGATCTACAAGAGATTGCCTAACGCCGACAGTAGTACATCCAGAATCAAACAACACTGAGACTGGATTACTATTTACTAGCCCCTTATGTAATATAAGAGAACCTCTCCCATCATGAGCAACATTAGCAGGAAGAGCGGGCAAAGGATGACCACAGCTTAAAGTACTAACGGTTTTCGGATCAAATAAAGTACTGCATTGGATACATTTATTTGCCCTACCAAAATCAAAAGATGAGCATCCGATAGCATTATGGTCTTTATCATTATTAACCTGTTTATCTGCTCCCTGAGATTCTTGTTGAACAGAGTTTGTCTGTTGATATCTTTTTCTCTTATGTTGCGATCTACCGCGACCATTATTGCCTCTGCAATTATCATTAAAGTCCCTACTGTAATTTTTATCCTGGTTTGAGTTCCAGTTTCCATAACTGTCATTACTATCTCTATGTTGTTGAGAACCTCTATTATCTTGGTATTGAGGTCTCTGCATAAAATATTTTCCTCTATACCGATTACCTTTGTGAAAATTTCTAAAGTTAACCGGAGTAGAATAACGTGTAGTATTAGGTTGTCTCCAGTTCTGGGAAGAAGAATCACCCTGGAATTGATCACTATGGTTCTGGGCATAATTACGATTACTCTTTTTATTGAAATTTTTCTGGCTACCCTGAAATTTACGCATAAAATTTGGGCCATAAGGTGCTGCCGAAGCAACTGGCAGACCTTCTTTCACCTTAGAGTTACTAATGGTTATGTGCGGATGCGCAGTAACATACTGGCTACAGTATTCTTCCATTTCTTTTATGTTTTTAGGCTTACGCTCATGAAGAAAAGATAGAAAAGCTTCATTAACAGAAGACATAACCTTATCTCTAAGTAGTAAATCCATAAGAGCTTCAAATGTATTTTCTGTCTTAGACAACTCAACCCATCGTAAAAAAGTAAGACGGATGCCTGAGATGAATTCAGAGAATTCAACTCCAGTTTCTGGTAACATGGTTTTAAATTTAAGACGATATCCGTCCTCGTTAAGTTGGTACTTCTTTAACAATGCCGCCCTGACAACCTCATAGTTGTTTTTGTCAGGCACATCTACCATACTCAACAAAGTCAAAGCATCACCTCTAAGTATCTTGGACAGATGATACACATATAATGTTTTATCTATATTATGCACATTACATGCACTTTCAAATCTATCTAGATAAAATGTTATATCATCGATTGAGGGATTAAATGCTGGTAGATTAAGCTTGAAATCCTTAGCATTAGTCTTATTTGACACCTTATTTGCCTCATTAGCATTACCAGTGTTCAATAACTTTAACTTCTCTAACTCTAAAGCTAAGACTTTTTCATCATGTTCCATTTTTGCTTTTCTCTCATCAGCCTCTCTTTGTAACCTTCTTTCTTCAGCCTCAGCCTGTAACTTTCTTTCTTCAGCCTGGGCCTGTAACTTTTTTCCTTCAGCCTCTATTTCAAGTCTCTTATTTTCAGCTTCTTTTTCAAGTCTCTTATTTTCAGCTTCAGCCTGGGCCTGTAACTTTTTTTCTTCAGCTTCTTTTTCAAGTCTCTTATTTTCAGCTTCAGCCTGAAGCCTCTTCTCCTGAGATTCTGCTTCTCTTTTTTTTTTTTTCCATTTCCATTTGAAATCTTTTTTCCTCCACCTGCATCTGCAGTTTCTTTTGTTCTATTTCAGCCTCTATTCTCTTTTGTTCAGTTTGTTCTTTCATTTTCTTTTCTTCCGACTTCAATGCCTTGGCATATTGAACAGTCGCAAATTCTTCTAATTTATCACCTGTCTTCCCAAGGGCTTTACCCTGCTCAATAAAGTACTCAAATGTAGACATGATGTCCAAAATGTGAGTACAGAACCTGAAATAATTAATTATCTTATTTCAATGTTAAATAGCAACAAGACTTAATAAAGTGCTTGTATAATCTCTATGTTGAACCCAATCTCTGTGGGAAACAGGAGTTGACACCAACTTGTATTATCAAATGTATAATAATATCACAAGTCACCTCTTAATTAACAGTGCACTACCCAAATCAGTGCATAATCATCAGTTATTTATCATAACTGCACTACAATAGTGCATAAGCAAAAAACACCAGTTTGTTATGATAAGTGCACTATAGACCAATAGTGCATGAGCATATATCAACAATAGTGAAAGCTAACTATGCAAGAACTATGTAAACAATAACAAGACAATGTAAACAATAGCAAAGGTCACCAACAATGTAAACAATAACAAAGATCAAAGTCAATGTAAACAACAACAAAGATCAGAGTCAATGTAAACAATAACAAAGATCAGAGTCAATGTAAACAATAACAAAGATCAGAGTCAATGTAAACAATCAACAAAGATCAAACAATACGAAAACATTCGCATAAGTCAAATACACAAACAGCAAAACTAAAAAGAAATATGCGAAGATATGACTAACAAATGACGCTACAGTGTATACACAAAAATATACGTAAAGAACTGAATAATAGCAAAGGGGAGACCTACAAATACAAACAATCGAAATCGAAACTAAAAACACAAAGAAAGAGAGAGAAGAAAAAAGAAAAAAAAATATATATATACAAGAAACAAAAATAAAGCACAACTCGTCACAACTAAACAGATATAGCAACGATTGTCGCTAGCAAATTTCACTGTAGGAAATTCGCACAGTCCCTAACGAAAACGCTAACAGTAGAACCTCTGTGACGTGGTATCTTCTACTGTAAGACTCCGCCCAACCGAGAAAACCCGCTGAAATATAAACATATAAATATACAAATAACAAATAACATATAACATATAAACATGTATCATGAAAACAATAGGAGAAAGTGTGAAAGTACAGAAGGCTCAGTTAGAACATAAGGGCACAGTTCACAAACAAAACAGGCCACTTAACTTCTATAAATCCAGCGTCAGCACGGTGCAGAACAGGATGTAATCAGCATTCTGAGGATAATGATCCAACGTTGATTAACTTCTGCTCCCATAAACAGCCATGACGAAGGAAATGAGCTTCTAATACTGCAACAGTTGTTACGGCACTTGACCTTCTGAATCTTCTAAATTGATTTAACCGGCACTTGACCTTCTGAACCCGCAGCAGACCCCTGAGACCGGAACAGTTGTTACGGCACTTGTCCTTCTTTTCACCAGATCAGGAAATCCATTCGCTCGGTACTTGTCCTTCTAATTTTACATAAACTTCAATATTGCCGAGCAGCGCCGGGTAGTTTCAAAATCAGCAACTGTCAGAAAATCCGGATACTTTCAATAAAATTTCTTGTAAGGTGGTAGTTGATGCTGTAGTTGTATCTAGTATGATGATGATGTCTGGGTTTGCTGACCCCCTTGATAGCTGGAATCAGAGTGAACCAACCTATGGCCACCAACAATGATATGGTGCGCCAAAATATCAGATGATAGAACCAGCTCTGGCCACCAAAAATGATAAGGGTGGATTTGTGCTGAAGTGGTAACTTGCCACCCTTATCGACACCTGGTGTTAAAGTGTAAGATGTAGGTGTCTTCTCTGATTTAGGATGTTGCTGTGTATGTGGTAGTGGAACAGTTCACAGGGTTATCACACAGGCAACATGACGTGTAGAGTCATAGAAAGGGTAACTTCGTTGTATAAGTTTCTTTCATTTATTGCACGCCACAAAACAGTCATGATACTTATGACATCAACATGGTTAACGAGTTCAGCAAGATGATATGGCACATTGAAAACAATTTCTGTAGTCAGCAATGATAGCTGTTGTATATATGCGTCATAAGACATCACAGTTCAATAGATTCAGAAATTCATCAATCATCGAGTGCTAGTTCGTGAAGCTGTATAAATAATAATAATTTCTATAACTTCTGCAACAGTGTCAGCTACAGATCTTCAATGTTCATAAACAATAATAAATGCTCCCATTCTGATGCTAGCAGATCAGTTGTATACAATAAGTCCGTTCACTGTCTGCACGTGAATAGCATACATGGGCTACAGGTCAGCTCGACCTTTATAATGTTCCTAAGTCTAACCATCTGACTTGGACGTGATCTCTGATATAACGAATCCTGGAACACAGACAACAGTCTTGTTGGTCTAGAGCGACCCATATATATTTAACTAGTTCAGGTATACAGATACCGGTGACTTAATCCTAGTCAAAGTACCTCTCCATTTTGCATCACACAGGCGAGCAAATAGGCGACAAAATGACGAACCTCTAGACGATAGCATAAAGTTCGATACAAGAGGAATTACCTTATTTCGGAAAATCAACCATGAACATATGCCTCCAGGCAGGCTGCATAATACTGGGAAATAGTCTAGTTAGCTAACTAACTCACTAAGACACTGTATTTCCCTCAGAGAATCACAAGACGCAGTTGCGTCTGCTCGCTTCTTAAACCATTTCTAAACTGCCCCAACTGGGCGGAACACACAGAACGAACTCCCGGTTTTTGACATGCGCAGAACGACAATCTCTGAGTTGCCGTTCACAATAAGACGATTCGAAGAACATTCGAGATAAAAGTCTTACACAGTCGCGCCTTTTATGGTCATGAAAAGAAGCGTTAAGAAAGGTTTCAGACATCTACCATAGTTGACTGGTACTACCAAATAAGGAGATGTGGTCACGCTTCGTTCAAGAAATTATAGACCGAACGTGTCTCTATACAAGAGAAGGCAACTCCTAAAAAATTGTAGTTTCGATAACTCGGATTATGTCCCTTTGACCATAGAAAACATAATACACACTTCAGTCAAAAAATGATCATACATATCAAAAAATGTTTATACAAACGAAAAAGCTCTCAAAACGAAATTGTCTGAGACGCTTTTATGCTCTTCTTGAAACAGGGGTAGAATTCTTCAAAGACTCGCATGCTTCGCTCAGTACAGAACTAACATATATCAGGCATGACATTGCACATTTGTCAGATTTATTCACAAAGTTTAACGAAATAAATGTACAACTGCAAGGAAATTATATTAATCTTATAAAAGTCAAATCTGTCGTCTCCACGTTTCTGGCTACGTTAACGCTATTCAAGTGTAATATTGGCCGTCGCGAGTTAATCCAATTTCCCAGCCTCTTAGAGTTGCAAGAGAAAGACAAAATACCAGAGGATAATCTTCAAGTATATTGTGCACACCTAGATATGCTGCATAAAGACATGTCTCAGAGGTTTCAGGATCTTCTTTTGATCACGATTCCAGACTGGATAATAAATCCATTCCTGGACACGTGCAGTGAGGAACTAGGAAGGGTGGAAGAGGAACTAACATCGCTACAAAATGACGTTGAGCTTAAGCCAATGTTCAAAAAATCATATCAAGACTTTTGGTTGCACAAAGAAATCTCTGAACGCTACCCTGCAGTGTGGGGAAAGGCTAAGATGTTCTGTATTGCCTTTCCAACATCGTACTTAGTAGAGTGTGGTTTCAGCGCGGTTGTCCAACTTCTTTCGAAGCAGAGAAACAGACTGCAGATTAATGAACGTGGGGATCTGAGACTCCTTCTAAGTAACTTTCAGCCTGATGTTGAGAAGCTGATATCGCTACACCAGGCACATCCATCTAACTGAAGTTAAAAATGAAGTAAGTTCGTAACTAATTTACTTTCGCATACTGCTGTTTGTTTTACAGCATTAAGTAATTAAGTTTTTCTTTTTAAATTAAGTTGATAAATAAGCGTATCTGTAGCTCTCGTATTAGAATGTGATAAATTGAGCAATTAGTTGTTACTGTATTAGCAGTTGCTGTTATTTTTCACTCTTTACATTTTTTTATGTACTGTGGGGAAATGCAGGGGGCGCTGGGGACATACCCTGGGAGCCAAGGGGCGGTGACCCAAAAAAGTTTGGGAAACACTGCTGTATCTCCTTCTGATATTACTCTGTTCCTCTTCAAACGTTACACTTTTGTCAGACTGATGACACAAACCAGCTAAGTACTTGTTAAACAAGAAAGAAAGAAAGAAAGAGTAGAAAGAAATAAAGAAAGGAGGACATCAGACAACAGTAAGGTGGGATTTAGGGCCATCTGAATTACGCCATAGCCTGGACCTGAGAATGAACGTGTTACGAGAGAAGACCAACTAAGCACTCCAAACAAATGTGTTATCACCGGGAATAACCACTTTTTCAATTTACCGTTTCAATCATAGACAACATGTTTCTGCTTTGTACCGTTATATTTTACACAGTACTGCAAGGTTATTGACTAGCGACTTCCTGTTTTTAAATTATTTCTCTCTCTCTTGTCCAACTAATTTTTATGAAAATAAACACAGAAGTAAAGGGAATTAACTATCATTTTATTTTACAAATTGCTGTGTTAATTGTTGTTGTTATTGATCTAGCTGCGCTTGGGCTATCGCCCTTCGGCCCAATACCATGTAGTTGTTGTGTTTCTCCGTACAAGGTGTTTAACTTATCTGAACTCGGAGGAAGGAGCATTTTCCTAACATCATCGAGTGCTGGGCACTCAAAGAGGTGGTGGTCAAGGGGTTTCGTAGGGGTAGTTCTCTGGAGAGTGCTGTGGTTGGATTCTGTTCAAGTGACTGTTGAGTGGTATATGTTGTGATGTGAGTTCAACGTGAGATCCATTGTCCAACACATGACTTTATAGCAGGCAACAATTTTTGTTCTCCCCTGTGAAGTCAGTTAATTGGATAATCTTGATTTTATGTTGTTTTCTTTCTGGGAATAAAATTGTTTTTAAAAATTAATAAACAAATAAAAATAAATAAAACCTATTACTCAAATCAGAGTTATTGTGCCTTGTTTTAAAATTAGCTTCTTGTGTAGCGAATTAATCAGTGTTTTTTTTTACCCTTTAGAAGTCCTGTACCCTTTACAGCATCTTAAGAAGCCTCACACCCCTTTACAGCATCTTAAGAAGGCTCACACCCCTTTACAGCATTTTAAGAAGCCTCACAGCCCTTTTCAGCATCTTAAGAAGCCTCACACCCCTATACACTATTTAAGAAGCCTCAAACCTCTTTACAGCAATCTAAGAAGCCTCAAAATCCTTTATCATCTAGCTTACAAAACGTACCAGAAATGAAAAAAAGAGATGGAAGTTTATTTTAAGAAAATGATATTTACAAAATATGACTAAGGTTCGGTATCTAATTTTAGTTGTCAATGTTCTATTTTGTACAAATACATCTGAGTTCTGTGCATTATATAGTGTTTATGATGATTGGTGTTCTAACATATCTGGCATGTCTCAAACCCCCAGAAGGTGAGTCTCACACCTCCAGAAGGTGAGCCTCACACCCCCAGAAGGTGAGTCTCCCATCCCCAGAAGGTGAGTCTCACACCCCCAGAAGGTGAGTCTCACATCCCCAGATGGTGAGTCTTACACCCCCAGAAGGTGAGTCTCACACCGCCAGATGGTGACTCACGCCCCTAGAAGGTGAGTCTCACACCCCCAGAAGGTGAGTCTCACATCCCAGAAGGTGAGTCTCGCACCCCCAGAAGGTGAGTCTCGCACCCCCAGAAGGTGAGTCTAACACCCCCAGAAGGTGAGTCTCACATCCCCAGAAGGTGAGTCTCACACCCCAGAAGGTGATTCTCACACCACCAGAAGGTGAGTCTCACACCTCCAGAAGGTGAGTCTCACACCCCAAAGAAGGCAAGTCTTTCATCCCCAAAAGATGAGTCTCACACCCCCAGAAGGTGAGTCTCACACCACAAGAAGGTGAGTCTCTCACCCCCAGAAGGTGAGTCTCACACCCCCAGAAGGTGAGGCTCGCACCCCAGAAAACAAGTCTCTCACCCCCCAGAAGGTGAGTCTCACACCCCCAGAAGGTGTGTCTCACACCCCCAGAAGGTGAGTCTCTCACCCCCAGAAGGTGAGTCTCGTACCCCCAGAAGGCAAGTCTCTCACCACCAGAAGGTAAGTCTCTCACCCCTAGAGGTGCATGAACCCCTGGTTAGGAAGCACTACAATAGATACACGTGAGGATATCAATATTCAAACACAGAAAGTCATTTTTTAATCACGCGATCTTCTTCTCCTTTGGTCCTTGGTCACTGACTGACAAAGCAATTACACTATAGGGGGAGATAATACTTCTATGGTGAATAACAACAAACGTAACATCTAAGCAGTTTCTTCTTAGATCCTTGGCCACTGACTGACTAAGCAATTACACTATAAATGGAGATAAACTTTCTATGGGGAATAACAACAAATGTAACATCTAAGCAGTTTCTTTTTAGATCATTGGCCACTTACTGACAAAGCAATTACACAATAAATGGAGATAATACTTCTATGGTGAATAACAACAAATGTAACATCTAAGCAGTTTCTTCAAATGTAACAATCTAAGCAGTTACTTCTGCGGTAGATAACAACCATTGGCCATCCTGGACTGACACAGCAATTACACTATAGATGGAGATAATACTTCTGTGGTGAATAACAACAAATATAACATCTAAGCAGTTTCTTCTTAGATCCTTGGCCACTGACTGACAAAGCAATTACACTATAGGGGGAGATAATACTTCTGTGGTGAATAACACCAAATGTAACATCTAAGCAGTTTTTGCTTAGATCCTTGGCCACTGACTGGCAAAGCAATAGTGAATAACAACAAATATAACACTAGCTTCTTCTTAGATGGCCACTGACTGATTAAACTTCTATAGTGAATAACAACAAATGTAACATGTAACATCTAAGCAGTTTTTCTTCTTAGATCCTTGGCCACTGTTTGACAAAGCAATTACTATAGGGGAGATAATACTTCTAGTTAACAACAAATATAACATAGATGGAGATAATAGCAATTCTATGTGGAGATAATACTTTCTAATAACAACAAATGTAACATCTAAGCATTTTCTTCTTAGATCCTTATTCACTGACTGACAAAGCAATTACACTATAGATGGAGATAATATTTCTATGGTGAATAACAACAAATGTAACATCTAAGCAGTCTTTTCTTAGATCCTTGCCCACTGACTGACAAAGCATTTACACTAAAGATGGAGATAATACTTCTATGGTGAATAACAACAAATGTAACATCTAAGCAGTTTCTTCTTAGATCCTTGGCCACTGACTGACAAAGCATTTACACTATAGATGGAGATAATACTTCTATGGTAAATAACAACAAATGTAACATCTAAGCAGTTTCTTCTTAGATCCTTGGTCACTGACTGACAAAGCAATTACACCATAGGGGAGAAAATACTTCTGTGGTGAATAACAACAAATGTAAACTAAGAAGTTTCTCTTAGATCCTGACCACTGACTGACCAATTCCTCTTCTATGGTAAATTTTCCCTCGTTCTTGGCCCCTGAAAAGTGTAATACTTCTGTTGTAAGCAGTTTCTTCTTAGATCCTTGGCCACTGACTGACAAAGCAATTACACTATAGATGGAGATAATACTTCTATGGTGAATAACAACAAATGTAACATCTAAGCAGTTTGTTTTTAGATCATTGGCCACTGATCGACACAGCAATTACACCATACATGCCACACCTCAGACATGAAAATCCTGTACAACAAATCCAAAAACCCTTGGCCACTGACTGACAATAGAGTTAATTAAGCAATTACACTATTAGATGGTTCTGATAGTACATCTATTGTGCAATAACAACAAAAGTAACATCTAAGCAGTTTCTTCTTAGATCCTTGAACCTATACTGACTGACAGTAAAAGCAGGTTTAGGAATTACACTATATAGATGGAGATAATACTTATATTCTCTACCGAACTTCAAAAAAATGGTAAATACGAAAGTGTCAACAAACATTGATAGTAAAATTAACATTTAATATAAATCATTTCTTCTTAGATCCTTGGCCACTGACTGACCTGGTTAAGATGCAAAAGCAATTACACTTAATGACGGGGATGATTTTCGTACCATTTAGATTCGGGTTAACCCTAACCCCAATACTAATTCTGTTGGTGAATACATTCGATATTAACCCATAATTTATTATTCAAACATTTCTTACGCACTTTCTACCGTAAACCTAACCTCAACCTTCTAAGCAATACAAATATTAAACATACTCGACGGCAATCTCCTTAGATCTTAAAACAGAGTTGTCAGAATCATTCAAGTTGACTGACAACTCAAACAAGAAAAGCAAAATTACACTATAGATGAAGAGAATACTTCTGTGGTGAATAACAAGAAATGTAACATCTAAGCAGTTTCTTCTTAGATCCTTGGCCACTGACTGACAAAGCAATTACACTATAGATGGAGATAATACTTCTATGGTGAACAACAACAAATGTAACATCTAAGCAGTTTGTTTTTAGATCATTGGCCACTGATCGACACAGCAATTACACTATAGATGGAGATAATATTTCTATGGTGAATAACAACAAATATAACATCAAAGCAGTTTCTTTTTAGATCATTGGCCACTGACTGACAAAGCAATTACACTATAGATGGAGATAATACTTCTGTGGGGAATAACAACAAATGTAACATCTATGCAGTTTCTTCTTAGATCCTTGGCCACTGACTGATTAAGCAATTACACTATAGATGGAGATAATACTTCTATGGTGAATAACAACAAATATAACATCTAAGCAGCTTCTTCTTAGATCCTTGGCCACTGACTGACAAAGCAATTAATCTTAGATGGAAATAATACTTCTATGGTGAATAACATCAAATGTAACATCTAAGCAGTTTCTTCTTAGATCCTTGGCCACTGACTGACTAAGCAATTACACTATAGATGGAGATAATACTTCTGTGGTGAATACCAACAAATGTAACATCTAAGCAGTTTCTTCTTAGATCCTTGGCCACTGACTGACAAAGCAATTACACTATAGATGGAGATAATACTTCTGTGGTGAATAACATCAAATGTAACATCTAATTAGGTACCACAAAGTGCCCGCTTCGAGCTGTTGAAAACGGACGAAAGTGGAGAAAACTGAGGGAAATTTGTCAAGTTTAAGTCCTCACTGTCCCTTTCCTATTAAGCGGATTGTAATAAAATTTATATCACTGTTGATGTAGTCTTTATGTACATAATGTCTCGATGTTTAGTTTGTTTCCCACTAGAGTTACTTGCCCTTATGCTAACTCTTCTGTTTCCCTTCTTACTACTTCCTGCTTCTAAGATGGCTGATTAAACATGTCGAGTCATATCCAGTGTGTGTTCCGCCTTCGTGATTATGCTTCATAATATGTAATGTATGACAGCCAGCCACGTCTCGTTATATTTAGCAACATTTACTATATAAAACAGTAAAGATCAACATGGTGGCAGCGATGTTTATTTCTACAGAATTCGAACTATTCTGCTGACACGTGTGCTGGCGTCATAGACTTGGGGTGAGGGGACGATAAACTGGTAAAACCAAGTTTAACTCTTCTGTTGGTAGATTATTGCTTGCATACCATTGTTAGACATTTCGTCATGGCAGAACGGCCCATGTTTCGGTTACCACCCTGCCTAGACATAAATAACGTCGAACCAGACACATTTCGTAAATGGAGACGACAGTTAGAACTATACATGCATGCAGCAGAGGTGGCCTCTAAACCTGATCCTGTTCGGGCGGCCATCATTCTACACTGTGCTGGACCTCAATCGGTTGAAGTTTTTGATCAACTTGCAGAGGAAGGAGACCAATCTAATCCTAATAAAATTCTCGATTTGCTCCAGAACCATTGTAGCTCACGAAGCAATGAAGTATTACATACGTTCAGATTCTGGAACACACCTCTTCAAGATCCTTTTAATTCCTTTTTGACTGAGCTGAGAACTAAGGCAGATTTGTGCAACTTTAACGACAAGGATCGTATGATAAGAGACAAAATTGTCTTTACTGTTAACAAAAGGTTACAAGAGAAGCTCTTGAGAGAAGCTGACCTCGATCTAAAGAAAGCCATTCACATATGCAGAGTCTTCGAGCAAACTGGAAACGACATAAGAGAGATGAGTAATACAGTACAACCTTCTGAAGCAAGGGTTGAAAAGGTAAAGGAGTGTCATTACTGCGGACAGAAACATCTATTGATTAAGAAAAAGTGTCCTGCATGGGGGAAGTTTTGCTCAAACTGTGGGGGAAGAAACCATTTCAAAGTTAAATGCAAGAAAGTTCACACTGTTCACACAGAGTCAGTGGAAGATTCTGAAGTTTCTCTTAATTGTGTGAAGTCTAGCAAAGCTTGTACATCTGCACAACTCATTGTCAATGGAAAAATGGTAAAATTTCAGTTAGACACAGCAGCTGATGTGAATACAATCTGTCAATGCTTTGTGATGCAAGAACAATTGTTACCCACTAAACAGAGGCTTGTTATGTGGAATGGTACTAAGATGACTCCACTGGGAGAAGTTCTATTAACTGCTGAGAATCCTAAGACTGGGACAAAACACAATATAAGGTTTACTGTTGTGAAAAATAGATTCACGTGTTTGCTGGGCAACAACACACTGCAGGATCTACAGTTTGTGACAGTCAACACAAATTTATTGCTAAGGTGGTTACTGACAGTTCAGATAATGATCATAACTCTGATAACCATCTAGGTGTCCTGGTTGAAGCTGTGTAGCATATTGATCCTAATATTCGTCCAAAGGCACTGCCATGCAGAAAAATACCATTTTCACTTAAGAGCAAGGTAAAATCAGAGCTTCAAAATCTAATGAACAGAGGTATATTAATACCAGTAGAGGAACCGACTGAATGGGTTAACCAAATGGCTGTTGTTGAAAAGTCTGATGGTTCTTTTAAGAATATGCATTGATCCTAGACCCCTGAATGAGGCTTTGCAGAGGGAGCATTACAGATTACAAACTTTGGATAATGTATTGCCTGAACTCAATAATGCCAAGATTTTCACAAAGCTGGATATCAAGGAAGCATTCTGGCATTCAAACTTGATGAGAAGTCTAGTAAACTTACAACAATGATTACACCTTTTGGTAGGTTCAGATGGTCTAGACTACCATTTGGGTTAAATGTAAGCAGTGAAATTTTCCAGAGACATCTAGCACAAGCTCTGGAGGGTCTACATGGTTGCATCAATGTTGCTGATGACATAGTTATTGCAGGTTGTGGATCAAACAGACAGCAAGCAATTAAGGACCATGATCTGAAGCTTAAAGCACTGAAACATAGGTGTAAAGAGAAAGGCATTAAACTGAATGACGCTAAAGCTCAAGAGAAGAAAGAAGAAATTACCTTCATGGGTCACCTTATTACTGCTCGAGGTGTTGAACCAGACAAGAAAAAGGATGAGACAATACTAAACATACCCGTTGCTAAAGACTGTCATGAGGATCGCAGATTTTGCGGCATGATACAGTATCTAGCAAAGTTTCTCAACAATCTTTCAGAAGTTCTTCATCCAATAAGAGAACTTACACGTAAGGATACTCCTTTATCTGGTCTGCTGAATGCGAACAAGCTTTCAAGAGAGTCAAGAAACTGATTACTTCTACTCCTGTACTCACATACTATGATCCTGATGAATCTTTGTGTATTCAAGTTGATAGTAGCAGCTATGGACTTAGGGCTGTCCTCCTACAAAATGGTCATCCAATAGAGTTTGCTTCAAGAGCTCTAACGGAAACTGAACAACGCTGGGCTCAAATTGAGAAGGAACTCTTAGCGGTTGTATATGGTTTGGAACGCTTTGACCAGTACACTTATGGAAGGAAAGTTACAGTCATCAACGACCATAAACCTTTGGCAGCCATCGTTAAGAAACCTCTGAGTCAAATTCCTCGAAGACTGCAGAATTTATTGATGCGCAGCCATCGATATGACTTTGAATTCCAATGGGTGCAAGGTTCCGATCTTCTTATAGCCGACACACTGTCCAGAGTTTGTATTCATAATGTCACTTTGGATTTCTCAACTGATAGAGACAGCAATGCAGGAGCTGATGCACCTGTAAGATTACATGAAATACCAGATGTGATGATGGAAAAGATTAAAGCTGAAACTCTCAAAGACAGCGTGCTGCAGAGGTTGAAGTCGACCATTTTCGATGGGTGGCCTAAATGAAAGTCTGATGTACCAGCTGAGCTTATGCCTTATTTTGACATTCGTGACACTCTGACAACAGAACAAGGCATAATACTTAAAGGAGAGCGTAATCTTATCCCAAAAGCACTGAGGCCTGAAATCAAGCAAAAGCTACACGCTGCTCATCTTGCAATTGACAGCATGATGCGCCGGGTCAGAAGTTGCCTGTTTTGGATCGGCATGACGGCTGAGATTCGACAGATAGCTGACAGTTGTCCAGAATGTCAAGAAACGAAGGCAAGGAATACTAAAGAACCTTTAAACCAACACTCAAGAGGCTTATCACCCTGGGAGAAAGTTGGCACTGACATTTTTATTATAGAAGGCCGATATTATTTAGTCCTGATTGACTACTTTTCCAACTTCATTGAAGTAGACTTTCTACCTACAATGACAGCACAGTTAGTCATCAGGAAATTGAAGTCTCATTTTGCTCGTTATGGTGTCCCTAAAGTTATTGTATCTGACCAAGGTACTTAGTTTACGTCTGCACAGTTCAGATCATTTACTGCTAGATGGGGAATACTTCATGTTAAATCAGCATCAGGTCACCATAAAGCCAATGGATTAGCTGAATCTGCTGTGAAACTCATCAAGGGTATGATGAGAAAGACTGTCCAGAACAATACAGATGCATATGAGGCACTACTTGAACTTCATTATACGCCGAGCCAAGGGTTTGATCAAAGTCCAGCAGAGATACTGTTCAACAGGAAACTGCGTACACTGATACCTTCTGCAGTGAAACCCGTTGCATCTCACAGTAGAGTTATTGAAAGTAGAGGCAAGAGAGACAGATCAGTGAAGAAGTATTATGATAAAACTGCTCATGATCTGCCCAAGTTGTCTCACCAGCCAGTCTACTATCAAGACCCTGAACAACCAAACTGGCAACCTGGAAGGATTGATAAGAGGCTCTCTGAAAGATCTTATCTCGTTGAAGGGGAGAATGGAGGTCAATATGTCAGAAACAGAATTCAACTAAGACCTAAAACAACACCTTTCACACCTGATCCCGAGGCCCTGGAAATTGATGTCTCCTCTCCAGTTCTACCCGAGCAACAGGTTGTTTTGCCAGACATGGAGAACACTAGTGAAGTGAACATTTCCAATCCTCTAGAAGTTGATCCTTCAACCCCAGCTACTTCTAGTCCTGGGAAGGCTGGCAAAGAACAGAAACATTCTCTTCTACCATCTTGCCCTAAGAGACCCCAAAGAGATCGCAAGAAACCCTCTTGGATGAATGACTGTGTTCACTCATAAAGAAGGGGGGAATGTTCATGTAGTCTTTATGTATATAGTGTTTCTAGACTGTCCCTTCAGCCGCAACAGTTTCTTACTTACTTACTTACTTACTTAGTCGTTCCCCTTCTACCGTGAGGTGTAGAGGTTTGGAAGAGAGAGCGCCAGACCATTCTATCAGCTGTCTTCTTCCTGGCCTGGTTCCATTCTAGTCCTCGGTCCTTCAAAGATTGTCTAATGTTGTCCTCCCAGCGGACTCTGGGTCGTCCTGGAGGTCTGGATCCCTGGCTCTTTGTTTCCCATGCTTGTCGTGGTAGCCGATCTTCTCCCATTCTGCAGACATGGCCAAACCATCTTAGTTGGGACTGTTCTATTTGGGTCTGCAGCGGATGGGATTTTAGGCCTTGACGGATCGTCTGGTTGCGGACCATGTCTCTTCTTGTTACTTCAACCACTTTCCTCAGATACCTCATTTCTGAGGTTTGGATCTGGCTTTTGTGGGTTGTAGTCATTGCCCACGACTCGCATCCATATGTCAAGACTGGGACATAGGTGGAGCGGTATACAGCCATCTTCGTTTTCTTACCAACCTCTTTCTTGCTGAGGAATCCACGATTTATGGCCTGAAAAAGTCTCCCAGCCGCTGCTTTTCGAGTGGCCAACTCTTCTTTGATGCCTCCCTTTCGGTCTATAATAGCTCCGAGATATTTAAAGTGGTCGACCTGCTCCAGGACCTGTTCTCCCAACTTAATCTGATGTTTTCTTTCTTCTCGTGATATCACCATGGATTTTGTTTTAGAGCTGCTTATGACCATCCCTCTCTTCTCCAGCTCTTCCTTCCAGACTTGCAGGTTGGATTGGAGATGTGCCTCTGATTTAGCAATCAGGGCAACATCATCAGCAAATGCCAGCTCCGAAATATAGACCTGTCTCATCTTCCAGTACCCCACTGAATACTTTCTTGTTCTCTCCTTACATGCCTTGATGACATCGTCCATAAGGAGTATGAAGAGGTAAGGTGATAGGATATCACCTTGTCTTACACCAGTGGTGGTCCTGAACTCTTCTGACTTATGGTTTGCTGTCCTCACATAATTTCTGCAAGACTTGTAGAAGCTCTGTATAGCATGAATCAGAGGTGCTGGAATATTCTTCCTTGCCAAACAGTCCCAAAGTTTGCTCCAGGGGACCCTGTCAAACGCCTTTTCCAGATCTATGAAACAAAGATGGATCTCACTCTTATACTCAAGGGCCTTTTCACTCAGCTGTCTGAGTGTGAAGATTAGGTCTTGAGTACTTCGGTTTGCTCGGAATCCGCACTGGACCTCATCCACCCTTCAGCCGCAACAGTTTCAATAAATCATACACTGATGCAGCCACAAGCCCTCTTGCGGCCACTTCAACCGCCATGACCCTTGCACCGAATCCATCGTGTCTCAGATCCGCGGCCAGATCGCTATACTTGGCAACTTTGAATAAATGTTGCTCGTCTAATCTGGATTCAAATGGCACGGTCAGTTCAATCAGTACGACCTGAAGCGTTGCTGAAGAATGAAGCACTATATCCGGCCGTCTCCGCGATTTTCTGATACTCTCTGGATATGCCCCCCATCCAGGTAGGTCTACCGCCATCTCCCAGTCGTTTGCACAGTCAAGAAGAGATGGTAAACTGCTACCAGGTTTACTCGGTTTGGGGTGTGCTGACTTTCCTGCCCTCAGAAAGTATGTGTTTGCGGTGTCTGGCCGGACTTTGCTATTCGCTTTCATTCTTGCCTGATCTATTGTCGCAGCAAGCTCATTTAGCACTTTGTTATGGCGCCAAGTGTTTCGCTCTTGCCCTAATGCCACCTTACACGCTGAGAGCACGTGTTCACGTGTCTGCCTCCCCTGGCACAGGGGGCACTGCTCATCATCCGACTTTCCCCATTTCACAAGGTTGGTGGCCGACGGCAGCAGGTCATACATTGATCTAACTACGAAGCTGAGCCTAAGAGGTGGCATATGCCATATAACATTCCATGTCAAGGACCTCTGCAGGGCTCCTTCCCATGTAGTCCATTGGCCTTGTTGGACTTGCTGCACTGCTTTTTGCAACCTCTTATCATTCACAGCTTCTCGTATCTCCTGAACTACTATGTCTCAGCGCTCCCTGCTTGATGCCTTGGACCACCAGCGGTTGTCACCATGCCCAAATCCCCGTCTATTCGTTTGTGTGTATCCGATTACCTCTCTCAGTGTGAGTGACTCTTCAGCAGCATCAACAGCTTCTTCCACTCTCCACTTCCTTCCCGTTTTCAGTGTGGGCTGAATGGACTTAACCACGTCATCACCTGACTCGCGTAGCATCATTGTAAGCCTTGCTTTTCCAACTTTATACTCTCCAACAACTGACTTGAAGGGAAGCAGAATTTTTGACTTTTTGCAGTACAGTGCTACATCCGACAGACCTGGTGGTACCCCTAGCCATTTTCTCATGAACTTGTTGACCTTCTGCTCTATAGCTTCCACTGTACTTGTGCTTATTTTATATATAAGCAGTGGCCACAGCAACTTCGGTATCAACATGAACTGGAGGCACCACAGTTTGAACTTTCCCAGGAGTCTGCTTTGGTCTATGATCTGTAGTCCTCTGTCTGCCATTTCTATTGTCTGTTGCACTGCCTTCGAGTCTTTTAAAGAGGCATCGTACACCCTGCCAAGACTTTTAACAGGTTCCTCAATGACAGTAGGGATTCTTTGGCTGGAAGCCGTGAATATGACCTCTGCTATCTTCCCTTTCCTGACTGATAGGCTTCTCGACTTCTTGGGTTTGAAGCTCATTCTGCACCAGCTGACTAGTTCATCCAGGCGTGCTAACATCCTCCGGGCCTGATGTTCATCTGATGTCAGAATTGTTGTGTCATCCATAAATGCTTTGAGCGGTGGCATGTGACACACTCCACCAAGCTTCGGGCCTATAGCCATTCCTTCAGCCGCATTGAGGATTACCTGCATAGCCATGACGAATAGTATCGGAGAGATGGTATATCCTATCGCAATTCCAACTTCAAGGCCAATCCACTTCGTTGTGAACTCTCTGGTTGAAAATCTGACAGAAAACCCTGCGAAATACAGCTTCAGCATTGCTGCAATCTCTTGTGGAACATGATACATGTGATGTGATAAGAGGTTTTGATGTTACTAATTAAAGGATATCCTGGACAAATAGATGTATCAGAGGATACCAGGATAGTGCCAGATAAGAAACTGGTATTATAAGAAATACCCCCTTCTCTGAAAAGAGCAAGGGTGTATAGACAATCAAAGTGAGGTCCAGCTATGTAAGTTCCCAGAGTAAAAAATGATGATGATAAAGTTCTCTGGGTCCCTATCGACTACCCCTTGAGATCTCACCAAGAGTAGGTTATCTGTGTGGTGTTAGTTGGCAAAGTGTCTAGGGTAATGTATTCTAACAGTTATGAATTTCAAAACTGAACTTTAACTTTAATGAAATTTAAGTAAGAAAGACTGTCTGAAATTTTATATACAATTTAATGTTCCTGTACCTCAATCTTGTTGGGTCAGGAATTCTCAAAATCAAGAAAATGTTATTTACATAATAAAATAAATAATTTGGAAACTCTGTCCCATTTCTGTAAAAGATGTAACTAGAATGACTACACCCACAGTCCTTGTTCCTAAGGTTGATACTACCACTAATCCTACACTGTAAGGTCTGCTATTGTCATTACTTCAAGATGGTAAGCTTTATTTGGTGAAATTAGGTTTTGGATGAGTTGACATTTGCCTTCTTAAAGGACTTATCTTTATACAGTTACTGCTGCTGCTCTTGAACCAGTATAGTCAGGATCACCAACGTTGTGACTCCTGGCTGAAGATAAGGGATCTAGCTCCAAGTTTTAGCATGAGCACTCAACTCCCACACGTTCTTCTTCTCAGGTTACTGCAGCAACGAGATAACTTCGTAATACAACCTGGAATAAGAAGGACAATCCATCCCATGTAGAGCCTGTCTCTATCAATTTCACCCCTAATCAATATTAAAACTTATCTCGGTCAGCCATTTGTGCTAACAAGTCGCATCAGACCTTAAATTCCGTTGTCTACAATCAGTTTTGTGTAATCATTCTTCTTCAGCGTTGATTCAACGTTAATGTCCTTCATTCATGTTGGTCTTCCATACAATAATCAGGGTGGGTACAATATAGCATGTGACCTGTTGATTACTTCATTCTAACCTTCCCTATAGGTTTTCACATGTTATTTAAACAGTGTGTCACTCCAAAAGAAAATATCAATTTATTAATACTACACTTACAGTCGCAAATTTGTGTTGCCAATTTGCAAACATTTTACACATTTTTCACTCCGAATAAGCCTGCCCTATACACATTCCTACTTAGGTCGTCGTGACATAACACATCCTGTCGGCAGTATCCGAAAAAATATGGCACACATAGCCTGTTAATAAAATATACCAATAAAAGTATCTGTCTTACCCTCAAGTAAAGAAATTCACACACACAAGCTGACAGGCCGTAAAAGGGTTCTAGCACTGAGCTCGCAGTTCATTCGGCAAATGCTTTTTCTTTCTGTCTCTTTTAGTAAATGTCAGCTCGGCATGCATTTTTAGTTTTCAATCGCGGAACTTACAAGACGTTGTTACTTTTTATCAAACTACACCCAACCAATCAGAGGACGAGTCAAAAAGTTAACTATTTTTTGAGACTATAAACTTGAGCAGTTCTAAGCGTGTTTGTCTAATCTGACCAAATTTTATTATTATATATTTTAGTTATGTGTGGACCGATTTTAATTATTAAAACTGATAATTAAACGGCAAATTTCTCTCTATCGTTCTAAATAGTTTTCCTTTAGTTAATCATTTGCATTTCCATCTGTGTAATTTTTAAGTAATTAAATGTGACCTTACACTGATATGAAAATATCACTAAATTAAATTTTTCTAAGTTAAGATAATTTTATTAAGAGGGAATCTTTATGTTTATGTGTTAAGCAATATCAGCGCTATAATTCAAGATATCCCTTTCATTTTAATTATCTTTAGTTATTAAGAAATACATTATCTAAGTTCAGTCAAAAACTCAAAATATGCATTATTTCCACGTCAACCAAAATTTGTCTTGTCCCTACAAGAAAAGGAAACGATTTGATTGGTTGTTAAATTGGTACTATGCTCTTCGATATATTTTGGGGTGGGTGGTAAATTTTGACTTGTTTCTTTGAAAAATTCAAATACACTAGATAAATTGTTGGCGGTAAATTTGACTGGGCTCTCAGACAAATTTCAAATACTGTAGTTATTTATAGATATAAAAATACGTTAGTTAGTTTTTTAAGCGGGGAATTTGAGCGTGTTGTTATACAGATTCACTTCACTGCATATCTTCCCCGTTAGAAAAGCGTGAACCACTAGTGCAGATTTCATATCTGTGTTACAATCACGTTCAAATTGACTCCACTATGCCTTTGTGTGATCCTGGATTCCTGCAGGTGGGTGCCTACTCAAGAAACCTGCCCCAACGTTCTGCGATCCAGGAATGTACTCAATGGTAACCGAGTAAGGTTGTATGAGAAGAGACCACCTTAACAATCGCGCATTACCATGTTTTGCTTGAGCAAGAAAAACCAGGGGCTGATGATCGATTTGGACCACGAAATGCCTACCATACAAATAGATCTGGAATTTCTTTATTGCCCAAACTAAGTACAAACATTCTTTTTCTACAGTTGAGTAATTTTGTTCCGCTCTGTTCAATTAGCGGCTGGCATAAGCAACGGGGTTCAATTCTCCGTCTGGTGATGAGGACCTTTGTAACAACGTGGCTCCCAATCCCACATTACTAGCGACCGTTCTCACCACAAATTCCTGACTCAAATCAGGTAGTTTCAATATGGGCTTACTGGTGAGTTTTTGTTTCAGCTCATTATATGCCAACTCACATTCTGCTGACCATTCTGTTTTATCTGGCTTCCTTTTACGAGTTAGATCCGTGTGAGGAGCACACACATAGTTAAAAATCTGGATATATTTTTGATAGAATCCACAAAGTGAGACAAAGGATCTCACATCCTTCTTAGTCTTTGGTCTGGGTGCTCTCTGTAATTTCTCCAAGTTCTTAGGATCAGGGGTCATGCTACCCTGATGTACCGTGTGTCCCAGGAACTCCAATTCCTTGCATCCAATACAACATTTGGTGGGTCTAGCAGTTAAATTTGCCTCTCTGAGTCGATCAAATAACATATTTAGAGAGTCTAAATGTTCCTCAAATGTTTCCGTGGCAATGAGGATGTCATCCATGAAATTAGTAATACATGGATTTTCAGGGGATCCAATAGTTTTCTCATCATTCTGGAAAACACACTAGGAGCATTCTTTAATCCAAAAGGCAACATATTGAACTCATAGTGCCCTTCCGATGTGCTAAAGGCCAGATAAGGTCGAATGTCAGGCTTCACTGGAATCTGATAATATCCCTTACTGAGATCTACCTTTGAAAAATATTTTCCTTATTCAATCTGGCAAACAGTTGATTAGTATCAGGTAATGGATCCACATGACTTTCTATGACAGCATTCAGTTTCCTGTAATCTATGCACAGCCTATGTTTCCCAAAGGGTTTCCTCCACAATACCACACTGGAGCTATAAGGAGATTCCCTGTGAGAAATAATTCCTTCTTGTAATAAATAGTCTATCTCCCCTTTTAATGCTTGCTCTTTAGCGAATGGGATAGTATAGCTCTCATACAGATAGGTGTTGGATCTAGCAATTTCATATCATACTCCAACAAGTTAGTGTACCCCGGTTTGTCCGTTAATACGTCTGTATCTTCTCCCTCTGCCCTTTTGTCAGGTGATTGCTGATTTTTACCTGTGCAGGAGTTTCGCATGGTTTCAGGGGATATTCATAAGAGGTGAGTGGTTCATTCTTCATTTCAGTGGCTATGGCCAAGGTCATTAAATGTGCACCTTCCAAAATTCCTCTATCATAATATTTCTTGAAGAGGTTCACATGATAGACTTTTTTCTTTCCCTTTTTGTCTATCTTATAATTGGTTCTAGATAACTTTTCCAGAACTGTGTATGGACCTTGCCATCCTATCTGAAGTTTGTTGCTGCTGCCGGGTAACAGAAGAAGCACCTTCTCTCCCACAGCAAGCTCCCTATCTTTCGCTTTCCTGTTATAATACTCAGCATGCTTCTTCCTGGCTTTTCTCAGATTATCATTTGCTAGTTTCCAGCCAGTTTTTAACCGAGAGGTCAACTCGTTCACATACTGATATGATGAGGTTACAGTCTCTGCTGCTTTCTCATCAGTCCATGTCCTCAATAAGGCTTCCAATGGACATTTAATGGGCCGGCCAAATAACACTGTTGCCGGTGCCATTCCTGTTGAATTATGGTGGACTTCCCGATAAGCAAATAAGGCCGCGGGTAAGTATTGATCCCATGTGTCAGGTTTTTCATGTGCCAACTTTCGCAGGATAGAAATAAGTGTCCCGTTGAACATTTCCGCCTGCCCGTTTCCTTGGGCGTGATACGGACTACAGTGAAAGTGCCTGGCTTGAAAGATCCTGAAATTTTCTTCAGTTAGTTTCCCCTTGAACTGTGATCCATTATCAGTCAATATCTGGTGGGGAAATCCTAACCTTGTGGATATTGTGAGTAACGCCTCTGCCACATGTTTGGAGTCGATTGATGACATGGCTGCTGCCTCTCCCCACATAGAACAAGTATCCACCAGAGTAAGAATGTAACATTTTCTCCTCTTGGTTTGTGTGAGAGGTCCAACAATATCCACTGCAACTCTCTCAAAAGGGGTTTCCATGATTGGCATTTCCCCAAGAGTTGCAGGTGCAGTCCAATGTTTTGGAGCTACCCTTTGACATTCTGTGCAGGATTTTACATATCTTTTTATATCTTCAGTTATTCCTGGCCAGAAGTAGTGACAAGCTATACGTTGTCCTGTGGCGCTAATCCCCATATGACCACTGAAGGGGATAGCATGTCCTAACTCCATCACCTTTTCCCTATATGAAGTTGGAAGTACTAGTTGTCCATGACCATTGGATCCTGTTCCAGCCTTCCTATACATCAACTTATTCTTCATATAAAATTCTCCTTTGTTTCGAGGGGTATGGCTTTTTGGGAGTTTTCTGAAACACGGCTTTAATGACCTATCCTCAGCCTGTGCCTTCCTCATCTCCTCTGGATGAGTATTTATTGGGTTATCTTTCTCCTTCCTTGACTGTGACCTGGTCTGTACTGCTGCCATAATCACTGGTCTTTTGGGACTTCCCAAAAACACATATTTTCACCCCAATATCAGAGAGTAGATTGGTTCATTTATCACAGCTGCTCTAATCATTCCTTCCACATAGCGAGTTTTTACATTTATTCTTGCAATGGGAAGTGTCATGGTTGCTACGTCCTTAGTTGTCCCTTGTATCTCCACTGTTTCTGTGGTATGTTGATCTGGGTGCACTAGGTTAGAACTCACAACTGAGTCAAAATCCAATCCAGTATCATAAAGGCACTTGATAGTGGCCCCATTACATACTACTTCTTCACATACAGATGGATGTTGAGATTCTTGCTGTCCTGTAAACAGTTTCTTCTTTCCCATGTTTCCTGTTTTAAGGCATGCAGCGAAATATGAAGGGTTTCTCTTCCTACAGTCTTTTGTGTAATGATTATTTAACTTGCAAATTTTACACCATTTTCCTTCTGGTCTGCAGGGTTTCTTTTCATTTACCTGAGGGTTTCTGTCTCTAGGATCAAATCTAGGCCTGTCAAAACTTTGTTTAAATCTATGTGGTTGATCCCTATTTTCAAACTTATTCTGGTTTTGAGGGGTTTTATTACTCTCTGCTTGTTTCTTTTTAACTCCAGCTACTTCTGACTGGGCTGCCTGATATCTCTCAGCAACATTAAGAATCCCCCCCAATCTCTCTGCACCTTGTTCCATGAGAAATTTTCTCAAGTCTGGAGCCATGGACTCTCTTAACTGCATCCATCATAATCATTTCCTTCAGGTCTTGGGTTTTCCCCAGAGCAGTCCATTTCTCCAAGTAGGTTTCTAGTCTTGCAGATAATTGGTGGTATGTTTCTCCAGACAGCAGTTTAGTAGTTCTAAATTTATTTCTGTAAAATTCAGCATTCTTCTCATATCTAATTAACAATGCTTGTTTCAGCAGGTCATAGCTTTCTTAATCTTCTCAACTTAATTTGGAGAAAACTTCATACGAAGTTCCCCTCAACCCTTGAGATAATTTTAGACTCCACTTTTCTTTTTCTAACCCGTAGTTAGTAGCTAGTCTCTCATATCTATTTAGAATGATTCAATGTCATCGTCTTTCTCTACAAATGGGACTAAATGGAAATTCATGGCTGAATTAGAGGCACCCTGACTTACACTAGTGTCAGAGGTAGTTGGGCTGCTTCCATTTTCTGTAATATGTCCATGAAGTTCCATTTCTTTTAGTCTTAACTCATGTTCTCTTTGCAAACGCCTTTCCTCTGCCTCCATCTGCCTAGCCTCCTTTTCAGCCTCCATCTGCAATCTCTTAGCTTCAACCTCCATCTGCAATCTTTTTGCCTCAGCCTCTCTATCAGCCTCTAATTTCCTAGCCTCCCTATCAGCTTCTAACTGTAATCTTTTAGCTTCCTGGTCAGCCTCTAATTGTAATCTTTTCTCTTCAGCTAACCTCCTATCTTCCCTATCTATAAATTTATCACATTCAGTAGTTACATAATGAATCATCGCGTCCCCACTCAGGCCAAAGTCCTTTGCCGCCTGCACTGCAGCAGATCTAAATTTTGCCAAGTCTGCCATTCTCCTTCACTCATACACAAATTATTAATACTAATATTGTAAATTAGCAAATATTACTAACTTAATTAACTATAAGCAATGACAGCTCATCCAATTCACCACAAGTTGTTTAATGCTATTAGATTTATTATTCCCTACAGTAAGAGCCCCAGGGTATGGTGGAAAAATAATCCTTGACAGGACCCCAATATGTGATAAGAGGTTTTGATGTTACTAATTATAGGATATCCTGGACAAATAGATGTATCAGAGGATACCAGGATAGTGCCAGATAAGAAACTGGTCTTATAAGAAATACCCCCTTCTCTGGAAAGAGCAAGTGTGTATAGACAATCAAGGTGAGGTCCAGCTATGTAAGTTCCCAGAGTAAGGAATGAAGAAGTTCTCTGGGTCTCTATCAGCTACCCCTTGAGATCTCACCAAGAGTAGGTTATCTGTGTGGTGTTAGTTGGCAAAGTGTCTAGGGTAATGTATTCTAATAGTTATGAATTTCAAAACAGAACTTTAACTTTAATGAAATTTAAGTAAGCAAGACTGTCTGAAATTGTATATACAATTTAATGTTCCTGTACCTCAATCTTGTTGGGTCAGGAATTCACAAAATCAAAAAAAGGTTATTGTTACGTACATTTATTACCTAAGGGGGTAGTCTTCGGTCCTGCCAAATGTACGCACCAGTCTTAATATAGTTATATTATTTGTGCGTTCGATTGATTCACGCACTGACGTGCACAATGCAGTGTGAGTTGCTTTGGACGCACGGGTAACCTAGTTTGGGGATTGTGACGTCATGTTTTGAACGGGGCAGTACGGACCATGTTTATGGCCGTGGAATATTTCTTGTATTCGTGGCAAGTTAGTGGAAGCCATTAGTTCTACTGATATATATATTGGTCTTCATGTCGAAGCCAATAGTGGAAGTATCATGTAAGTGTCGCCCCATTTCATATTGAATGTTTATTGATTTTAATTGAAGTATCAGGCCGCTCCTAGTTATGGTCTAGCGGGAATCCATCGTAGTATGTCATTCCTAGAATGGACTAACGGAGTCGATTGCCTTGTTTGAATTACCGTAGAGGGAGGATACCTACGAGGATACGAAGTTAATTGATTTTGTATGCTTCTCATGTTTTAATATGCCGTTTCGTCAATGCCAAAGTCATGGCATGGATTTTGGGAGAGGTTAGTCAACAGAAGACTCTAACCTGATTGTATTGCCGTGTATAACTTTATCTGGATTATATATATGCTACATTAGTATTGTATGAAGAAAGTCTGGGAATTTTACGAGTATGATATCAAAGATTGATCCTCGAACATGAATCCGTTTACCACGATAGACGTCCTTGGAAGAAGGTCAACGGACTTCATTGTAAATATATATTAGCGGAGAACAGAAGTGATCCTCAGCTCACTTGGCTAGAAGAGGACTTGATTGTTGAAGAATCTCCAAGAATTTTAAGAGTATGATCAGCAACTTTAAAGTATGACATTTGCATCTGTAATCTGTAACCATGATCGTCTTGTGTATTCCCGTCTGTATCGTGTCAATAAATAACATGTACTTTCACCAACGACTTGCGTGCAGTCCTGAATTGGAGAATTGACTATTGCTTGTTGGAGTTCGTTTTTAAGAACACTTCTGAGATATTTTCATTGAGAAAACCATTCGCGTATTTTAAGCTAGCATAGACCAGTGACACCATACACTAGCTTACAACTATATCTTTACCATGAGAACGAACCACCCAACAGTAAATGGTGGCCAGTGTGGTCTGGAATTCATTTCACAGGAACGTACTCAATCAAATTATCGTTTGAAAAGAAGATTTGTACTTTCAAGTCGACATCATCTCAAATTTGGATCCTAGCGTGATAATGAATCAAAATCAACTCAATTGTTCAAGGTCATCAATCAACCTCCACGTCAAGTTGTACAGTGACTGACTGCCTTGGGATCACCTATTCGCCATTATTACGTGCGAGCTGGTGTTATAATATACGCAGAGCGAAATATTTTATCCTCAGACGTACATCCACGGAGACGAGGCACATTGTTTTTTTTCCCCGGCACACGCGAGATAAGTATAACGTACTTTCGTTGTACCTTTTTTTACTTTTAGCTGTGCCTTTTATTGTTATGTCCATATTTACATTTTCCATGTTATATGTTATATGTTGTACATTTGTCGTGGGAGGTAGGGAGGTTGATCTGACGAACGAGATCCATCTCGAAGCCAATTCGGGCTCTTCGTCAGACGTTCTGTAGGGCTCAACTTGTAAGTTTCAATTGAGCGATAATTCCGGTTCAAGGCTAGAAACCTTGCCGAAGTTCCGATCGCTAATTGTTCCTTATAATAGTATCTGTTTAGCTGTTCCGTCAAGTTTTAATTGTTGTTCTCCTAGTTATTTTTACTCGTATTTAGTTTCATGATGAATTTTGTTTGTATTATGCGTCCGTCTCACCTTTCCTGTCGTTCAGTTTTTTACAAAACCTATGTTTTTACACTGTGTTGTCAATTGTTCTGTTGAATATCTGGTCGTAGTTATCATCGTAAATTTTTACGATATTCTATTTTAGTTATACATTTCTATTTTGTTGATTTCTACGATTGTGTTCACTCGTCTTTGATTATCGTGTCTTGTCGGTAATGTTTCTACTGTCTTTCACGTTGTTGATTTCATGACATTTCATTACATAAATTACTATATTGATTATTGATATATTTCATAACTTTATGATAACAAAATATACCGTTCTAGGACAGGAACGACGTACACTTGGCAAAGTAACAAGGTTAATTAATTTATATTGATTAATTATCATTTTATAAATCAAGAGTATTGTGACTACTTATAAAGCATAATGTATTCACTAGATTATTTCATTAAGCAAGCAAAAGCTCTTCAGATGGCTCCTGATGAAGCAAAAGCATTTGCATTTGCAGAATATAGGAAAGCTCAAGAAATAGAAGCCGAACAGAGAAAGTTAGAAACTTTAAGACTAGAAAAACTTCAATTTGAGGCAGATCAAAAACGGATTGAATCTGAGGAAAATGAGAAAAAAATGAGATTAATTGCTGAGGAGAATGAGAAAAAAATGAGATTAACTGCTGAGGAGGATGAAAAGAAGAGGAAATTTATAGCTGAGGAAGAGGAGAAAAAATGAGATTAACTGCTGAGGAGGATGAAAAGAAGAGGAATTTTATAGCTGAGGAAGAGGAGAAAAAAATGAGATTAGCCGCTGAATTAGAAGAGAAACGATTTCAGCGAGAGGCAGAACAGAAGCAAAGGGATGCTGAAGAAAGACTTAAAATTGAAATGGAAGTTAAACAAAAAGAAATGGAAAATAAACAAAAGGAAATGGAAGAAAGAAGATTAATAGCTGAAAAAGAAATGGAAAATAAACAAAAAGAAATGGAAGAACGAAGATTAATAGCTGAACAAAACACAAAACGACTTCAGCTTGAGATGGAAGAGAATGATAAAAAACGACAGCATGAACTAAAATTAGCAGAGTCAGAATATGAGAGACTTAGGTTAACTCAGGAAGCTAATTCTCAGAGAACTTTTGAAAGCCAAACTTCATCCAGACATGATCATTTTAAGGAAATTAACATTAAATTACCTAAATTTAATCCCCCGTCGGATGACGTAATATTTTTCCTAGATAGATTTGAGGCCACTTGTAGGTCTTATAACGAGGACAAAACACTGTATTGCACATATTTATCCAGGTTACTTACCAAACTGTTTTATGAATGGAAGGGATTTCCATCAATATGAATGTGCCTCAAGCTGTCACTAAGTTATAAAAGTGACCCATTGTTACACAGAAGTCATAGGAACTGACTGTCTTCATCCAAGAATCAAGTATTCTATCAAAAATCATGGACCAGATCGATGTCCTTCGATGTCAGCATGAAGCAATTCTAAGCCTAACCAAATACTAGGCTACAATCATCACTACATCCCTTGCTTGTCGAAGTCTCAAGAGGGATTGTTTTCTTGGCAACAGATAAGTCTGTTTATTGTTACATACAGCTTGGCTGTGAATACAATCTGTTTGCCTGATATCTGACTTCACCATATGTGTTTTCATTACGTGTTTTTGGTTTTGTAACTAGCGGGCAGGATGGAGGGACTTGGTTTGTGATCATTCAATACCGCGAAAGATAGGTCGAATGAGCAAATCAAGCGTTCTATAGGGCAGTATCTGTGTGATTCAGATAGAGGACCCAGCATACTCTGCTGGTTGTATAAAAGTTTGCCTCTATTGAATTTAACAGATCCATTTTTGTTAGCTGTGTAGTCATGTTTATCTATTGTTTGTTCTCATAAGTACTGTCATTGTTATATTTTATTTAGTTTGTTGCATTATTGTTTGTAATATGGTCTATTCTCATCTAACTATCATTTATTTCATAGATGTCATAATTGTTGTAATATGCGTCTTGTCTTGTCTATTTGTACCAGAGCATTAGTTTAAATTAATTCATATATATTTTATAGTTATTCCTTTGTTTTCTCAGGTTGTAGCAATGTGCGGAGCCATATCCGGTTTTCCCCATTTGTATTTCCTTTAGTTGCTCGAACCCTGTCTTGCTGTTCTTACTTGTTGTGGTTCTATTTTTTTCATTACTCCATATTGTCTATCTGAATACATCTACTATTGCAATTATAAATTGATCTGAGATTGGTGGATGAAGTATTGAATATATAGCTGACATATTCATATATATAAAAGTTAAAATATTGTGTATTATTGATAAACACAAGAATAAGCAACCATGACTTCATTAAAGGATTTATTGAAGATTTGGAAGGATCTTAATTTGGAAGGTCCAGCTTTGCAAGCTTATATTGATAAAGAAGTAAACAGACAAGAAGAACTTCGCAAAGAAGAATTGGCTGAAAAAAGGAGACAAGAGGAACTGCACAAACAAGAAAAAGAAATTGAATTGGCTGAAAAAAGGAGATCAGAAGAATTGGCTCTTGAAAGGGAAAAATTAGCTTATGCCAGATCTCAAGAGGAGAAAGCTCAAGAAGAGATCAGATCTCAACAAGCTCAAGCTATAAGATTAGCTGAGATTGAACTGGAAAAATTAAAATTACAACAACCACTGTTGCATCCTGGGGTAGGTGAAGATAAAAATAAAGATCATACTACTGCTATAAGGATTAATTTGCCAAAATTTAATGCATCCATAGATGACATTTCATGCTTCCTAAATAGATTCGAAACTTATTGTGAAGAATATAAGATTGACAAATCTACATGGACATGTAGACTTATGAATTTATTGGTTGGTGAACAATTAACTGTAGTCTCCACTTTGGATGACCAGACTAGAAAGGATTATGAAGCTGTTAAGGTTATTTTATTGCAGAGGTATCAATTAGATGATGAGGGCTATCGTCAGAAATTTCGGTCTTTATACCCTGATTCTGGAAAAGATTTCACTGAATTCATTTCAGCTATTAAACTGAATTTTTCTAGATGGATTGAACTATCCAAAACTGAAAAAACTTTTGAGGGTTTGTCAGATTTGATTCTAAGAGACAAGGTTTTGTCATCTATAAGTTCTGATTTTCTTGCGTTCCTGCAGGAAAGAAAACCAGAGAACCTAACTAAATTACAAACCCTAGGACGTCAATATCAAGTTGCACATCCTAATAGAGTATTGAGCAAAAACAATGTAAGGGACTCATTACCAGCTGCATCGGCCAGGTCATTCCAAGACAATGCACCTAGGTATAGATCAAACAGCATAGATAGGAATCAAAGATTTAAACCATCACATAATTACAGTCAAAATAGAGGTAGATACAATTTTAATAAATACCAACCTCAAAGACATTGGAATTCATATCAGGAGGATAACTTTTATCCACAAACCTCATTTAAGTCCAATAACTGGCAAAATAAAGGAGAATATAACTCAAAATCAAATAGAGGTCAGAAATCATTTTATAGAGGAAATGATCAAAATGCAAATAAAAGATCTTATCATAACAATACTTCCAGACAATCAAGAAACACTGAAAGTACCAATGCCATTGTTCATGATAATAATCAGAACCATAATGATATTGTAGCACATGCAAATTCATGCAGTGTAGACTTAGCAAATAGTGATAACTGCACTAATTGCAATTCTTTATTTCAGCCTCAAGGAGTGCCAAGATTATTATGCGGACACCCTCTCCCAGTCATGTCATCTTTTGAAAGTACTGGTTCATTGATCTTGAACAGAGGTTTTGTCAATAATAAGTTAGCATCTTTACTCAGAGACACTGGTGCAACCATTGTTGGTGTGCGCAAGGCCTTGGTTGATAAGGTGGATTATACAGGAAAACAAGTGAAATGCATAACTTTTGGTGGAACTGTGGAATATTACCCCACAGCAGAGGTATTTTTGGACACACCTTATTTTACAGGACGAACACTGGTATGCCTCTTGGACAATCCAATTGCTGGAATTATTATGGGAAACATACCTAAATTGCATGAATGTACACAGGAAGATATTGAAATATGGGAAAGACAACACTTATTATGTTCAAATGCAAAATGCTGTGACTACCAGAGCTCAGTCTCGCATGGACAATGATCATCACAAACCAGTCATTGATGTGTTACCTGAAGATATAACTGAAGATAACACTTCAGAAGATGAAGAAGAAAAGGAAAATAATAATGATGATATAATTCATTATCAACAGGAAAATAATGATGATATTAAGGTAATGAATGATGTGAATAATGATGATGACAATTTATTTCAGATGGAGCTCATTGATAAGGAAACCTTTATACAAAGACAGAAAGATGATACTTCCTTATAAAAATATTTTCATATTGCTCATTTGAATGATGTAATGATAGATGACTGTGCAAAACACTGGTATACTATCAAAAATGGGATTTTAGTAAGAAACTATCAATTTGCTAATTCCTTAAAGAAACAGATTATGGTACCAGCTTGTTTTCGACCATTCATTTTACGACATGCACATGACATTGAATGTGCAGGACATTTAGGTGTTGCTAGAACAAAACAAAGAGTTTTGTCATATTTTTTTTTGGCCCGGAATTACCAAAGACGTCAAATTATTTTGTCGTACATGTACCATCTGCCAAAGTGTAGCAACCAGAAAACCAAAACATGATGCGCCCATTCAAGCATCTGATATTTCTTTGCGTCCCTTCGCAAAGATGGCCATTGACATTATTGGCCCTTTAAAGGTGACATCAGCCAGAGGTCATCAATATGTGTTGACCTGCATAGATATGTGCTAACGCTGGCCAGAAGCTATTCTTTTAAAAACCATCACCACAGTAGATATTGCTGATGCATTATTCTTGATTTTTAGTAGAATAGGCTTTCCTGAAAACATCCTGTCTGATAGAGGAACTCAGTTAGTTTCAGATGCTATGAAACAGGTTATGGATATGTTTGGGATTCAAAGATCCCTTAGTTCAATATACCATCCTCAGTCTAATGGGAAAATAGAAGTCCTCAACAGATCCTTAAAACAAATTCTACATAAGGTTACAATTAAATATCCTCAAAATTGGGACAGAGTCCTGCCAGCTATTTTATTTGCGTATCGAGAGATAAAAAATGAACATACAGGCTTTAGTCCATTTGAATTGGTTTTTGGCGCCAGACCACGAGGCCCAATGTCTATGTTAAAACAACTTTTAATTGGTGCTGAGATGAACCAGGATGTTCAGACCTCATATCAGTATGTGGTCAATTTGAGGAAAAAAATAATAGACGCATGCCAGATAGCAGTAGGTTCATCTGAAAAGGCAAAGCTTAGGGCGAGGTTATTTATTAACCAAAACCGCAAATTGCGCCAACTTTGGCCTGGTGATGAAGCTTACGTACTATTACCCAGGAGAGATAACAAATTATTAGTCTCATGGAGAGGACCTTACAGGATTGTGGAGAAACTGTCTGATGTTGATTATATTGTCTCAGTAGAGGGAAAAGAGAAAACTTTTCATATCAATATGTTACAGCAGTTTCATACACGTCCACCATATCTAAGACCAGTCTTTGAAGCTCTTGATCAATCTGTCTGTCGTCATTCTTCTTTGGCTGTCATACAGGAGGAAGGGTCTGATTTGACTGATGGTAATGACTCACTATTGGTATTACCTAGTCTTCACTACTTGTCTACTGAAAGTTGGAAAGATGTTGATATATCGCCAACTCTATCTTCTTTCCAGAAAGAACAGGTTACTTCTATCTTACGTTCTTTTACTGATGTCCTTACTGATGTCCCAGGACACACTAATATCATCGAACATGATATTATTCTGACAGACTTTCAACCTATTAAGTTGAAACCTTACCCTATTCCTATACATTTACAATGTCAGGTTAAGGAGGAACTAGAACAGATGGTGAAATTAAATGTCATTTCTCCATCTCATTCCCCTTATAGTTTTCCGATGGTTTTGATCCGGAAAAAAGACAAATCTATACGTATATGCATAGATTTTAGACGTCTAAATTCGGTCACCATACACTACGCGGACTCACTACCCGTGTTGGAGTCTTTATTAGATAGACTAGCTACAGCTACATTTTTCTCTAAATTTGATCTATCTAAAGGCTATTTCCAAGTACCATTAACGGAACGATCCAAGCCTTATACTGCATTTGCTACTCCATTAGGACTCTTTCAATTCAATTATATGTCTTTTGGTTTAGTTAACGCACCTGCGACCTTCGTTCGCATGATGAGACGACTCTTCTCTGACAGAGACGACCTAATTACTTACATTGACGACATTTGTCTGTTTCATCAATCATGGGATGAACATTTGGAGGGTATTCAATCCTTACTTACCACTCTACGTCGTCATAATTTATCTGCACGTCCATCTAAGACTAAGATTGGATTTCAGGAGATTTCATTTTTAGGTTATAAAGTAGGAGGAGGTTTTTTGAAAACAGAGGATACTACTATCTCTAGGATTCTAAACCTTGATACACCTAAAACCAAAAAACAGGTTAGAAGTATTCTGGGGCTCCTAAACTTTTATCGCAAGTTTATCCCTAATTTTGCAGAGTATACGTCCGTGTTGTCATCACTGGTGAAGAAAGAGTCACCAAATAGGTTTGTTTTTAGCCAAGACGGTCATGTGGCTTTAAATAGATTAAAATGTCTGTTTTCCAAGTTACCTATATTGAGATTGCCTGACCCTTCTAAACATTTTATTCTTAGAGTCGACGCTTCAAAAACGTCCATTGGAGGTTCGCTGTTACAAGAATGGAAGGGCTGTTTACATCCAACACTTTATGTTAGCAGGAAGCTAACGCCGACGGAGCAACGTTACCCGGTCATTGAGAGAGAGCTACTGGCTCTTGTGTTCTGCTTCTCTAAACTGCAACGCTACCTGCTTGGTGCAAGTTTTACACTCGAGACAGACCAAAGAGCACTTTCTTACCTGAAAACAGCGAGATTCAAGAATGCTAAAGCAGCGCGTGCCTCACTGGCTCTTCAACCTTATAATTACCAGATTAAACCCATCGCAGGAAAGGTGAACGTGATGGCCGATGTTCTATCCAGATGTGTGAAGCATCCGCTATCGCCAGTTGCCTCCGCAAATGCTGCTTCAATCCAACTTTGATGCTCAATGATAACACTACTTCCTTTGGGACAAGTCAGGAACTATTTCGCAGAGGTAGCATCATGAACTAAGGCATATGCCTTCTTTTAACTCATATGGTGCATACTTCAGATATTACAGCTACATTGCTTCGTCATGCACTTATACCGGTTGAAAAACTAGAGACACTATGCCAAGCAACATGATGATGATGAATTACTGTCCATCCAAAATCAAGATATATATTCAAGCGTTCGTCATATGATGTCTAATGCAATTGCTCAAGAACAATACTTCGCTACGTCATACACTTTGTACAATGACTTTTGGCAGTATGACAATCCAAGTCGGTACAATTCAGATACTTTGTTGCAATTTCCAAAATGTTTTGCAATAATTAACTGTCTCAAACGTTCATTAAAAAGGGAAGTAACTAAAATTACTGACTACAAAGTTCAAAAAGGGACATAACAAAGAAATTATATCGCAACATATACTTAAAAAAATTCTCAAGTACAGAATGAACAATAGTATCTGTGCTGTATATGCTATTGCATGGAAGACAAACATCAACAACCGACATAGATGGAAAATGGATTTTCTTCAATGAACTATTTCTTTCCGGCATATATACTTAACTGGAAATTAATAACACTGATGTGCGAACTAGTGACTCACTGAAACTTTAATTCTTTTAAATACCTCTACAGGAAGAACTGTGTATGGTCTAACATGACCAGTTTTAATAACACTGGTGATATTACATTGGTTCATTAGTGTATCATTATATGAATTGAATTACAGTGGTGCTTACACTTAGTATAACCTATATCCTTCATATGTGTAGATATTAAGTAATATATCTTCATATGACATCTCATTAACATTGTCATTCACCACATGACATTGCATACATACAAATATTAATAACTATTTTGACATATTGTCACAGTCACCACTTATATTTTAACTTGTCTGCCTCATTTGTTCTATTCTGTCTTTGATTGCTTATTATGCATTTCATTTGATAGATAGGTAGACTTACATACCGACACGACTTAGGGCGTTTGTTGACATGGTATGCTGTGTGAGTGCCATGACTGACATATTGACTTTTCTTCACTGCCTTCTAATTAATGTAGTTACCTCACATTTGTGTCAAAAGAGCGTCTGCTAACGATAATGGGTTTAGTTATGTTATTACTAAATACCACACCTTGTGTGTTAAATTGTCGATTATGGAGCACGCCTCTAGGTGCTATCATAATGATGACAGTTGAGTATTTGGATATTGTCATATGGTTTCTCCAGTGACCTTGTAAGATTGTACTATTAAAAAATAATGAAAAGTTCCTTTTCATTATTTTAATCCAGGGGGTGGGGAGTAAATGATATGAGTAAATATCATATCATGTTTGGTATTCGATCACTTCCTGATATATATTGTTTACACACGGTATCCCGTGGTTGCAGGAAGTGACGTCTTGACTCCTGCTTTGAATTGACAGCAGACGTCAGTTTTGATTTGGGACAAGCTAGCGTCTCTAACCGGCAGTCTGCTTGTGTCGTTTGACCAGTATGCATGGAATGTGTCCAGTAGGACCTGCTTTTAAAATGTGTTAATTGCCTTTGGGTATCTTTATATTTCACCTGCAAGATCGATTACCATCACTGCCTTATGCTTTCATTAACAGTATAATGTCAGATTAGTCTTAGCAGTGTGTATGGAATTCTTGGGCACGTAAGTTGACTGTTCCATTAAAACTGAGAGTATCAGAATCAAGGACAGTAGAGACATGTGCTAGAAAAAGCTACGATGTCATACCATACTCAATGTGGAGTACTGTGTTAATAAATGTAATGAACGGTGCCAAGAAGTTAGGCCTTGTTACTGAGTACCTGAGGTGCGGGCCAGGGAGATTGTGTGTGACTGGCCAAATTTAAATATATATATTATAATTCCTGAAATGGAATCTACAAGGAGAACCCTGGAGGGTATTCAGCAGGCCACTGTAATAAGGAGTGTCAAGCCTGAAGTCTAATGCACTCTTACCACAGGACGTCGGGAGGACGGTTCCTGAAATAATAAATATTCTTAAAATTACCCGTACCAGTTCCTCAAACTTTTTCCAGCGCAACCTGTCTTTTAAGGAAATTTTCAAGCATTGCAATGACATTTTTAAACGTCAGATGGCAGATTTTTTAGAAGGACGACATGACGCCTTAGTTTTTCAGCCATTTTGAATGTTCCCTTCCTCGACACAGCTAAGTGATTTTTCACGCATTTTATTAGTGTTATTCATTCCTGTCTTCATTTCGTTGATTATTTACTTTCTTGTTTCGACATGTCCTTCTGGTTTCACGATTTTCTCGCATTATTACTGTTATCGTTTCGCTCATCACTGTGGTTTCATCTGCTTGTATCGCTCATTTGACGTTTTCCTCATCATCACAGATCTTTGTAGTACATATATGTAGTTCTTGTCCTTGTCACCTGTTCGTAACTGTGGCTGACGAAGGGTAAAACCCGAAACGTCCCTTGTCTCATGTGTACCGTTTACTTGTAAAACTGATTTCATACCATATTATTTTTTAATTTATATATTTGGCAGATTTTTTAGAAGGAGGGCCATTCAGTGAACACATTGATGAAGCTGTTAGAAAAACTCTTGATACCTGTCCGCTTACAAATCTCATTGGAGAGAGAATGTTTGGTGATTTTGACTTTAACATTCACAAGCGAAGAAATGCATCCACTCATCTCCATTCAACATTAAATATGTCGAAACACAACAAAACAGCGTTGTGGTTGAAGAAGCAGAGTTTTGTAAAAACCCGTTAATTGCTTTCTGCAGCAAGAAAACATAGACTGCAATGGAAGAAACGGAGTACTGTGTCAGAGAGGGCAGTCAAAGAAAAAATTAAACAGTGAATAACTGACAACAATAAGAGGAAAAAAGAGAAAGATATTAAAAATGCAGAGAAGAAGTTAGAGTTATATAACACAATCATAAGCCAAGGGGTTCTGTGCACCACAAAGGAGGATGTAGATAAAAAATTTTAAAGGACGAAATGCCCTTAGAAATCTTAAGGCTCAGTTCAGATATAGAAAATTAATATTGAATGATAAGGGCATTAAACGATCAGGAAATATCAAAGAATTGTATTTTGGACTTCTGAAGCATTTAGATTTTGAGGCTTCATTGCCCTCTTGCAGGGAAAGAGTGCGCCATGATCATTCTCCTCCAGTTTAAAAATGTCTTTTTAAATGCTAATAACCAGTTGTTTTTTAAAAAAAAATAGCTTTTAGATGTTGTTAATTATTGTTTAGATGTTGGTAATTATTGCCTACAAATTTTTTGTAATGAAATATGGACAGTATCTTAAAAAAAAATGTTTTCTTCATTTTCACATTTTTTTCTTCCACTGCGACAAATTGGCCTCTGGACACATATAAAAAATTATACAAGAACAAATAGATGTTTAAATCCTTTGAAACAAATTGAGATATATTTGTGTAATATGCAAATTATTATGTACAAATTTAAAGCTTGTAACTTTTATACTGCTTGAAATATGATGTTGTAAATATTGACTTTCATTCAAAAAACTATATTTTTAGTTAATGTGTTTTTCAGATTTGCAATTTTTGGTCTCAAATATGTTGATAATTATTCATGATGTAGCCATATAGTTTTCTTTATGTGATCAGAATATTCCAGACTATATGCTGTTTGTCAGAGAAAGCTGCAACTATTTAAACAACTAATTTGGCTTTAGTTAATCAGCACATGTGCGTGTTTTGATGTTATTATCACAATTTTTGTGAAGATTCGCGTGTTTACGTTTTTCGTTGTTTTTGCTAGAGAAATATGTCACGCTTTATATTTACATTTTCTAAGTCTCCTAAGCAAATAATTGTGTCAAACTACTTTGAAACATTGCTGACATTGATGATGATGGTTTGGTAGTCACAGTTTGTTGTCAAAATACGGAATATATGCAGAAAAGCTAGACACACTACATTTAGTTGATGAGTGGGCGTAGTCATATTCTGGCCGATCAAAAAGCAACAAAACTAGACCTACCGTAACATCTAATCACTAGTTCTTGGTAGAAGATGAAGCTAGGGATACTATTAAAACATTAAACAAGAGTAAAAAAGTATTTATATGACGTTATTCTTTTTTATTTGTTTGAAAATTACGTAATGCACGATTGCATAATTTATTTTTTTCTTACAAAGAACCACGGAAAAACTGGTGCGAATAACACTAAATGTACTAATTTTGGCCATAAGCATGTTTTTTTTTAACTTTGTATATGGATTAACTTGACGTTTGAAGACTAAAAAGAAAGTTTTATTGTCTACGACAGTAATTTGTCTTTGGTAAGATCGTATTCTACAGTCAACTTTTTAGCGTTTTTCAATTTTACATGCAAAATGATTAAATTATACCGAACATACTTGTGTTAAAACTACCACAGACATTATATATTTGAATTCTCTATCCATTTCCCTACAGTTTGGTATATAATAAGTACATGTTCAAAGGAAAATTCACAAACAAATTTAGACTGAAAGATGAACACTTCACTCTATAAAATTCTGCCCACAAAAAAAGTCTGGCACAGCGTGCAAAATAACTCTGAAATGAATGAGTTAAGAAGACGGCAGTGTTCTGAAGTTGGTGTGGTGTAACTTTTTCAATGTTGCGAAGTCCCCACACTTTTTAAAATGCTATAACTTTGTTACTTGTTGTCCTATTTTAACAAATAAAGTACCAAATGTCATGGTTTTCCAAGGGCTTCCAAACTACATTGTTTTCTCTGGTGTTTCTGTGCAAACAAAAATCACTTTGTGACACCTACAATAACGGTCAGCTGTTAAGTGCTCGCTCTCCACCCATCACTTCTTCAAAACAACAACAACAACAACAACAACAACTACAACAACAACAACAACAACAACAACAACAACGACAACAACAACAACAACAACAACAGTGGGAGGACCTAAGGGTCTTTTAAATTGTGACATGCGCACTAATGAACTTAGATGCCAATGACGGTTCTGCTCTTTCTTATGGGTTGGTTCTTTTCACTCTGCTCACGCTCGTCCTGGTGAAGGTTGTCGGGTGTAGCTAGTTTCCCAGAGATGTCAAGGAGATTCTACCAAGTGGGTCCTTCGTCTTAAAGCTTAGACCACTGTTCCCTTCTTGTTCCAGAGATAGTACTTTCTGCTGATACCACCAATAACTATGGTTAAAAGAATAGAACGAAACGTTCTTCTGATTTTGGCGTTTTCCACCCCATAGGTATGGGTTCCTATCTTCCCATATCAACATCCCAATTACTCAGACTTCACCCTGGATGAGAATTAAATTTAATCCCTCGGGATAAAACCTTCTTTACATTTAAATAGAATAGCTTTCATAGTTACTTTATATTTAAATAAAAAGGTTAATAATACAGATAGAGTCTGTTTTCATATAAATCTCCACTGAGTGAAAAGTGTTCACAATATAAATTGAATTTGTTTTCATTTAAGTTTACACTGATTGGTAATACGATGTCCGATGCCCTTGTGTACAAACTTACAGACAGATCGAAAAACTCATACAACAGCGTGTTCAAAATGTAACCATCATTACTTTATCAGAAAGTACTCTTGTCATAACAAGTACAAGACAAGAAACGCTTAAGTCATGTCTCCGCCGCATAAACGAGATCTTGTGCTAATCTTAGCTAAGCTGTTCCGCTCCCGGCCGACTGTGAGTAATTATCTCAGCAAATCTGGGTAGCGTCAAGGTATCAAGCAATTCAACAATACTCAAATATCTGCTACTTAGCAGAAAAATAACAAAGAAAAAAGGAAAGAAAGAAAGTAAAAGTCCGACAATTAAAAGCACATAATAAAAATCAGTACCACAAATGTACCGAAACTGTCGGATAGAAACAAAGATCGATAGGTGACGCCCCGTTTTGTCACTTTCACTCTTTGTCCCCAGTTATCTTCTCCATGTGTTTTTGGTATACCCCTTTAGGTGTTTCAGAACAAGGGCTACATTGTAATGCTATGAACAGGTTTCCGAAATGTGTGTCCTATCCATTGCCAGACTAAGTCATGCTGATGTGTTTGTGTGTGTTCACACCACTATTCATAAATATTCAACACGTAATTAGATTGTAAATACAACATTTCTATATTACAGTATGCGAAGAATATCAGCCGTGCCTGATAACAAAACCATTTTAAGTCAAATGTTGTGAACATACATTATATGTAAGCGCTGAAACACAATGAGTGCCATATACAATGTATCCTTTTAAATAACAGTCAAAGGGATATACAGGGTGTTCCACGAAAAAGCAGCCCGTGACGTCATGGAATGTTGACGTATTGTGTCGGAAGTAGTGTGAATGGCAAAGTAGTCCTAAATTAATATTAGACAAACATAAAGGTATGTTTTCAGGCACTCGTAAGAAATAAAGAAGTAGAACACTTGGACAACAGAAAAACAACAGACGTGAGTGGCTTACCCAGGGTTCGAACCCCGTACCTTCCGTACGACAACTCCGCCTAGCTATCAAGCGAATCACACTGACCCCACGGCCAGCTAGGCATCCCCAAAAAAAGATGCTTTACTGGCTATTTATCAGTAAGAAACACAAGATAACACCGGAAGTATACAGTGGGCAACTCAGCCCCTTAATGACGCAATCACTTCTGTTGTTCTCCTATTAACAGTATGGTACGGGGTTCGAACCCTGGGTAAGCCACTCACGTCTGTTGTTTTTCTGTTGTCCAAGTGTTCTACTTCTTTATTTCTTACGAGTGCCTGAAAACATACCTTTATGTTTGTCTAATATTAATTTACTGTTTACAGGCCTCGGGTTTCCCTTCCTTATGTGTTATTTATGTTCATACAATACCAGAAACCTACCCACTGTTCTATACTATTGTCCTTTAGTCTTCTACTACTTACTGGACCCAGTATCAAGGTCTTTGTCTTGTTTGGACTGACACATACTGTTAATAGGAGAACAACAGAAGTGATTGCGTCATTAAGGGGCTGAGTTGCCCACTGTATACTTCCGGTGTTATCTTGTGTTTCTTACTGATAAATAGCCAGTAAAGCATCTTTTTTTGGGGATGCCTAGCTGGCCGTGGGGTCAGTGTGATTCGCTTGATAGCTAGGCGGAGTTGTCGTACGGAAGGTACGACTCACGTCTGTTGAACTGTTGTCCACGTGTTCTGGCCGGCAGAACTTCAAATTTCTTACGGGAGGTGCCTGAAAAAACATACCTTTATGTTTGTCTAATATTAATTTACTGTTTACAGGCCTCGGGTTTCCCTTCCTTATGTGTTATCCAAGTAGTCCTAGCGTTGTAGAAATGTGACGTCCTAACAGTTGGCACTATACATTTTTCGGCATTAACGACCGACCCTGTTGTACGCCATTTTGAGATCAATTTCTGTATGCTACTCTTTGATAATCACGGAAAACAATTTAGGTCAATCTAGTTATACTACTTAGAATCTTTATAACCGACATATTTGTAAACATTGAAAAATGCTGAAAAAAAACGCTTTTTCGTGGAACACCCTGTAGAACGAAAACACAATTTGAATTATATCCCTTTAATAAATATAATTTATTATCCCACTTTGAATGACAGGATTATGCCCCTTTTTCAAAATAGTTTAATTAATTAAATTTACTATACTACATTGAAATAAATCAAATCTATAATACGTTTTATTGTAAAAACGTAAAAGTGATAACGGTCAGTAAACTTTTAAGAAAAAAAATGGTAGTCAAGTTTTTCTTTATACATTTATCTAAATTAATTTAATTATTATAATATTTAAAAGCTCTTCTTGTGTCTTACATCAGTGCAAGACGTTTTGCGATGTTCTTTGAATTGTAGCAAGTGAATGTTACTTTAATAGTGTTCCACACTTAGTGGAACACGAAACTTTTTTTGACGGCGTAACTGCCATACATAAATAAGAAAGTATCTGCCTTGAAATATTATAATACCGAAGTGCTAGTCGTTTTAAGAAGGATTAACTATTTTTTTGTTTTAATTGTACTATTGCGTTGAGGTGTGCTTCTAAAGTGCATTCTGAAGAGAGTGGTACCAGTTTTAAGTGGAGCATAGGGAGCCGCGCTGGTGTAATGGTTACCACACTGCGCTAGCGATCAGGTGTTCAAGAAAATAAAAATGGTGAGGATGAAAGGCCTATGCTCCTTGACAAGGAAAGACCTTGAACTGATGTCACGTGACAGGAGGACATAGCAACTGATTGTTTCGTGGAAGGCCTATGCTCCTTGGAGAGCTAAAGGGTATTGATTGATTGTTTGAATTATATGTTATTTGTTACATTGACAGAGTGTGACCATAGGATGATTGATTGTTTGAATTATATGTTATTTGTTACATTGACAGAGTGTGACCATAGGATGATTGATTGTTTGAATTATATGTTATTTGTTACATTGACAGAGTGTGACCATAGGATGATTGATTGTTTGAATTATATGTTATTTGTTACATTGACAGAGTGTGACCATAGGATGATTGATTGTTTGAATTATATGTTATTTGTTACATTGACAGAGTGTGACCATAGGATGATTGATTGTTTGAATTATATGTTATTTGTTACATTGACAGAGTGTGACCATAGGATGATTGATTGTTTGAATTAAATGTTATTTGTTACAGTGACAGAGTGTGACCATAGGATGATTGATTGTTTGAATTATATGTTATTTGTTACATTGACAGAGTGTGACCATAAGATGATTGATTGTTTGAATTATATGTTATTTGTTACAGTGACAGAGTGTGACCATAGGATGATTGATTGTTTGAATTATATGTTATTTGTTACAGTGACAGAGTGTGACCATAGGATGATTGATTGTTTGAATTATATGTTATTTGTTACATTGGCAGAGTGTGACCATAGGATGATTGATTGTTTAAATTATATGTTATTTGTTACAGTGACAGAGTGTGACCATAGGACGATTGATTGTTTGAATTATATGTTATTTGTTACATTGACAGAGTGTGACCATAGGATGATTGATTGTTTAAATTATATGTTATTTGTTACATTGACAGAGTGTGACCATAGGATGATTGATTGTTTGAATTATATGTTATTTGTTACGTTGACATAGTGTGACCATAGGATGATTGATTGTTTGAATTATATGTAATTTGTTGCAGTGACAGACTGTGACCATAGGATGAGCAGAATAAACGTTACCAAAGCACACCAAAAAAAATATATATATATATATATATATATATATATATATATATATATATATATATATATATATATATATATATATATATATATATATATATATATATATATATATATATGTGTGTGTGTGTGTGTATATATATATATGTGTGTGTGTGTGCGTGGTAGGGTGGGCGAGAAGATGATGATGATTATATTGTGATGTTTGATCACTCTCCTTTCACACTCGCACCGACCCGAACAACAATAAAACTCTTGATTCTGAGGCAGGGGCTGTATTTATTTTTACAACCCATTCAGTGACTGAGAGCACACTGAAGCTGACATTAAACAAATAAACCAAACAAACAAAATCAAACACCCAACAGTGCCCGATTGCTAATCTGAAGAAGCAAACAAAGCAACGAATAGTTAAAATCATAGTAATTAAATAATCATACTCTCATCTGCCAAACAGTCATTCCACGCCACCTGACACCCTCAACTATCACACACGCACACACTCATGCGTGTCGTCCAGTGCAACTAGTAAGGTGTTGTGCATGAGGCTGGCAATCTCACCGTGTAACACAGATTGCTACCGAAACCACTACTGCCCTAGCATATGAATACTTAATATGAATGCAAACCACACTGTTGGCCCCATGCTCCCTCATGAGCGGAGAAGAGAAATATATACCTTGAAGTGAGCCCACGTGCTCTCACAACCATTCCTCACATAACCATAATTAAATAATCATAAAATGGACATAAAATAATATTCAACTATGTGTACAACAAATCATGTCCTTAATGAGAATAAACCACCACCTCGCAATTGATCAATATTCGTTCTGCACTCTGAAGCATGTCGTATGTGACGACTGATGCGTCTGGCAACAAGCGTGTCGTATACGACCCCTGATGAGACTGAGAACTCATCACATAAACACATCGTTACCGTCACCGAAACAACCACAGCAATAGCATAAAAATGCTTATTGTGGGCCTGTAATGGACACCAGCTGCATTGGTGTTTCCATGCTCCGCCGGGAGCAACCAGAGAAACACATGTCTCAACAAAGGAGTGGCCTCGCGCTCTCCTGAAATCTAAATGCATATTCTCACTTAAAAGTAACCCATAAATATATACAGTAGAATAATCAATAATCGTGAAATACACTCAATTACTTTTACACTAAAGAAAAAAAATATAATTACTCTTGACTTAACAACTAGAACTAGTCATCACATAAAGGAAATTTACCACGAATACTCTCTCTTCTATTACTGGGGAAAATTACATACTTTCACCCACGTGTCGATTCACGCGATATAAAACTGCGTAACATACAGGTTTATAACAAGCTAAGAGTGTTACCGCAGACCCCTTGGCGCCTTCTTTATTCACCGCGCCGCCTTTCATGACCACGTGGCCGCCATCTTGATATTTTGCTAACAAGTCAATATCATCTAAATTCAAGTAATAGATGCTTCTCTATCCAGTTTCATGTATAAAACACTCTTACTAAATTTTCCAGGTCTGATGGATGAAATACTTGCTCTTAAACTTTCACATCTGGATTTGGGCTTAGCGTGCCTAATAAAACCTATAAACATTTTTTTCACTCATCTATCATTTCAAGACTTAATCATAATGTCCTAAAAAGACATTTCCTTTGGAACCACATCTATCTATCTATTTAGACCAAATTCACTCACATTAAAACAGACTCGTGCTGAATATAATTTCAGACTTATAGAAAACTAATTCTAATTTAAATTAACTCACGTGCTCAAGGCATTTACAGCTTGGCTCTGTCGTCTGTTCTCTCTGGCGGCTGTGGCAAAATAGGCCCGCATGCAGGCCGCTATCTCTTTTATAAGCCCAGGTCGAATCACTCAATTTACTGCGCGCTAGGCGTAATGATTTGGCCGCATACATAACACTCGCGATTTTCGCTTTAGAAGGCTCAAAAACAGAAATATACACAACTATTTCTAGAGCAAAAACACAATTCTACACCACAACGTAATTTTAAGGCATTATTATGGCCTTTTCATCAATCTTGAAGAATTTTCACATCCCAGAATGCTTCGCGCACAACGAAAATATGTGGGCGATAAATCTGCCTAGAAACAGGTAGGGGCGGGTGTCTTTTCCGCCCCATCTCATATCTCCCTCCTGATTTTGTTGTCGTCCCGACAACATCACTAGCTCAGGCACTTCAACTGTAACCTCTCAGATCTTTGATGCTGCGCAGGACTCTTTCTGAGCAGCGATGCTTTGGGCTGAGCTTCTGTAATAGGTGCAGCCCGGCTGGGGACTCTCTTGGTCGTCTTGTCTCTACGTTGTTGGGCTGGCAGTTGCTGTGGTCTAGAGAGCTCGCTCACCTGTGCCGCGTCGCTGTCTGCCCGTGACATCTGCCTGTCAATGCTTGTAGCTGTCGAATCTGTAGGGGGATTGCTCCTGACGTGCTTGACACTCGTTTTGCGTGGACGGTGGCCAACATTCCCCACTATCTGCTTTTGATGTGTCTCCTCCTCTGAACCTTGATGCGCACTCCCTCCTATCTGCTTAGGACGGGTTTCCTCCCCTAGACGACGGCCAATTTTTTCGGCGCCCTTAGTGTGACAGTTGACGTGGCCATCTCTTGGCTTGCGCCCTAAAGGCAACGTGGTTGTGGCAATCCGTCTAGGGAAAGAGCTCCTTGAGGGACAGGCGGATATCAAGTGTTCTGTAGACTTGCATCTAAAACATCGTTTGGGAAGAGGGCCTTGAGGGCACTTGGCTGCCATGTGGTCTGACAAGTCTCCACAATTGTAGCATCTTATCTTTCTGGGCTTCCTCTGTGCCATGGGTCGCTTCCTGCTTCCCTTACACTCTTGACCGCCGATGCCGCATACATAGACTGCTTCCATGCCCTGGACAGATGGCTTGCTGTCAAATTCCCTCTCTCATTTCTCGCCAGACTCCGGAATCCCTTTCTGAAGATCTTGGTCTAATGTACGAATACATCAGTACCTCCATCATCTGGCGTAATGAACCCCCATTCCCTGTGGACACTGTACCACTTGCAAACTCCTTTTCGCCTTGTCGGTGTAGTTGAACTTGTTGATACTGTCAGCTCACTGCTTTCGTTAACAACAGCTTGACTCTCACATACCAGAACACGCACCTCCTCGTCGTGCTTTGGCTGTTTTCGCGGTTGGCCTGGTTCTTTCTCTCTTTGCACCTCCTCTTGTACTGGCAAACTGGTCTCTGACATCTGTGCTATCTGGGACTTTAGGAGGGATAATTCTGCTCTGAGTGCCTCCTTCTCCTTCTGAACTTCTGTACTTTCTATCTGGACCAGTGTCTCAGGCTTTTTACTTTCACCATAAACCGCATATTCCCAAGGGAAATTCCTGGTCATCTCACTGACCGGTGGTTGCTCGCTGTAGGCTCTTTCTATTATCTTGAGTAACTGCTCAGGGCTAGCCTTGGCTCCGCCATGTATCCGTAATTCTCTAGATACCCATCATGTCACGTTGTTCCAGATCATGTCTATCTTGTCTTCTGCCCAAAAAGGCGCCACCTTCCACGCGGCTTCTACATCTCCCACAAACTCTTGCCAAGTGGGACTCCCCTCTCCACTAAATAACTTTATCTCTGGCCCCTTCACGTACACTACCTTCATATGCGCATTAGCCATCTTGCTGCAGAATGCACTGCTGGGTGTTTACAATACAATATTTGCTCGTTTGCTGTTTGCTCAGTGTTACTGTCTGCCTGATCCTGCCGACGACGCCAATTGTGATAGGGTGGGCGAGAAGATGATGATGATTATATTGTGATGTTTGATCACTCTCCTTTCACACTCGCACCGACCCGAACAACAATAAAACTCTTGATTCTGAGGCAGGGGCTGTATTTTTTTTTACAACCCATTCAGTGACTGAGAGCACACTGAAGCTGACATTAAACAAATAAACCAAACAAACAAAACAAAACACCCAACAGTGCCCGATTGCTAATCTGAAGAAGCAAACAAAGCAACGAATAGTTAAAATCATAGTAATTAAATAATCATACTCTCATCTGCCAAACAGTCATTCCACGCCACCTGACACCCTCAACTATCACACACGCACACACTCATGCATGTCGTCCAGTGCGACTAGTAAGGTGTTGTGCATGAAGCTGGCAATCTCACCGTGTAACACAGATTGCTACCGAAACCACTACTGCCCTAGCATATGAATACTTAATATGGAGGCAAACCACACTGTTGGCCCCATGCTCCCTCATGAGCGGAGAAGAGAAATATATACCTTGAAGTGAGCCCACGTGCTCTCACAACCATTCCTCATATAACCATAATTAAATAATCATAAAATGGACATAAAATAATATTCAACTATGTGTACAACAAATCATGTCCTTAATGAGAATAAACCACGACCTCGCAATTGATCAATATTCGTTCTGCACTCTGAAGCATGTCGTATGTGACGACTGATGCGTCTGGCAACAAGCGTGTCGTATACGACCCCTGATGAGACTGAGAACTCATCACATAAACACATCGTTACCGTCACCGAAACAACCACAGCAATAGCATAAAAATGCTTATTGTGGGCCTGTAATGGACACCAGCTGCATTGGTGTTTCCATGCTCCGCCGGGAGCAACCAGAGAAACACATGTCTCAACAAAGGAGTGGCCTCGCGCTCTCCCGAAATCTAAATGCATATTCTCACTTCAAAGTAACCCATAAATATATACAGTAGAATAATCAATAATCGTGAAATACACTCAATTACTTTTACACTAAAGAAATAAAATATAATTACTCTTGACTTAACAACTAGAACTAGTCATCACATAAAGGAAATTTACCACGAAAACTCTCTCTTCTATTACTGGGGAAAATTACATACTTTCACCCACGTGTCGATTCACGCGATATAAAACTGCGTAACATACAGGTTTATAACAAGCTAAGAGTGTTACCGCAGACCCCTTGGCGCCTTCTTTATTCACCGCGCCGCCTTTCATGACCACGTGGCCGCCATCGTGATATTTTGCTAACAAGTCAATATCATCTAAATTCAAGTAATAGATGCTTCTCTATCCAGTTTCATGTATAAAACACTCTTACTAAATTTTCCCGGTCTGATGGATGAAATACTTGCTCTTAAACTTTCACATCTGGATTTGGTCTTAGCGTGCCTAATAAAACCTATAAACATTTTTTTCACTCATCTATCATTTCAAGACTTAATCATAATGTCCTAAAAAGACATTTCCTTTGGAACCACATCTATCTATCTATTTAGACCTAATTCACTCACATTAAAACAGACTCGTGCTGAATATAATTTCAGACTTATAGAACACAAATTCTAATTTAAATTAACTCACGTGCTCAAGGCATTTACAGCTTGGCTCTGTCGTCTGTTCTCTCTGGCGGCTGTGGCAAAATATGCCCGCTTGCCGGCCGCTATCTCTTTTATAAGCCCAGGTCGAATCACTCAATTTACTGCGCGCTAGGCGTATTGATTTGGCCGCATACATAACACTCGCGATTTTCGCTTTAGAAGGCCCAAAAACAGAAATATACACAACTATTTCTAGAGCAAAAACACAATTCCACACCACAACTTAATTTTAAGGCATTATTATGGCCTTTTCATCAATCTTGAAGAATTTTCACATCCCAGAATGCTTTGCGCACATCGAAAATATGTGGGCGATAAATCTGCCTAGAAACAGGTAGGGGCGGGTGTCTTTTCCGCCCCATCACACACACACACATATATATATATATATATATATATATATATATATATATATACATATATATATATATATCTATATATATATATATATATATATATATATATATATATATATATATATATATACTGTTCAAAGAAAGAAACGCAACATTATTGCAGTGGTAATGGACACCAAATTTCAAACTTGTACCAATATTTTATTTTACGGAATTAATGTTTCAATCTTGGCATGAAGAAACTTTCAGACTTTAACAATGAAATGATGTTCATTATATTTGGTTTGGACTTTTATTCTTTGCGACTGAGGACTCCGTTTCAGTAAGGTGTATGGCCTCCTCTGGCCTCTATCAGAGAACGACATCTTCTTGACATGGATCCGATAAGCCGTTGGATCTGTTGTTGTGGGATGGCTGCCCACTCTTCCCGCAGTGCAAGAGACAACTGTCGGAGATTGGCTGGAGCCACGTCTTGATGGCGGAGTCGTCTGTCTAGTTCATCCCATAAGTGTTCTATGGGGTTCATGTCTGATGACATGGCTGGCCACGGAATGGTCTTGACGTTGTTGTCAGCGAAGAACTGGGTGGTGAGTTGTGCACATGAGGTCGAGCGTTATCCTGCTGAAAAATGGACCCTCGTGCAGCCAGAAGTGGAAGGACGTGAGGACAAAGAATTTCAGCGACGTATCGTTGGGCATTCAGGCGTCCTTCAATTTGCACCAGGTCACTTATTCCCATGAAGTTGATCGCCCCCCACATCAGTACACCTCCACCACCATGTGGAGGAGCCTTATCAACGCTGTTCTAGGCGTAGCGCTCATGGACTCTGCGGTAAACTCTTCTCCGTCTATCGTGTCGCTGGAGCACAAAAAATGATTCATCACTAAACCAAACCCGTCTCCAGTCATTCCCAATGGTCCATTGACGATGCTGGTTCGCCCACTGCAGTCGGTTCTGGCGATGCCGGTCCGTAAGAACAGGACCTCTGTAGGATCTTCTAGCCCAAAGACCAGAGTCGTGCAGCCGGTTCCAGACCGTTTGATCTGAAATTCGACGAGCTGCTGACATTGACTGGACTTTGGAGGACGCAGATGCAAGTCGATTCCTGAGGTGACGCAGCCGTATGAAGCGGTCTTCGTCAGGAGTTGTGACTCTGGGTCTTCCACTGCGCGGCCGGTCTGCCACTGAGCCAGTTTCTTGAAATCGCCTCCAAAGGCGACTAATGGTGCTTCTAACCACATTAAATTGTCTGGCTACTACACTTTGTGACTGTCCAGTCTGTAAACGTCCAATGATGATGAGTCGTTGTTCTGTAGTGAGATGAGCCATACTTGCGCATTGAATTTTCAACTGAATTTATTCGAGGAGCGTCAATCTTTTATAGGCATTCAATAATATGGTCAGAGAGTTTTGTGTTCAGTAAGTTTCACGGGATTCTCATTAACCTGTCACGAGTTATTGTCAAAAATGTTGTTTTGACCTTGACCTCTTTCATGACCTCACGAATCAAAAGGTGAGTACAATTCAGGTAACCACGAGAAGTTAATGACCAGGTGGACTGATGTCCAATCAGCGAATATCTGTTATAAAAGTAACGCCAAAAAAGTTCCGTTTCTTTTTTTGAACAGTATATGTGTATATATGAAACGTTGTGTGTGTGTGAGGAAAAATGTGTGTGAGGTAGGAGTGTGAGTGATTGAGTAGTGAGAAACATATTTATGATAGAGTGAGTTTTTGTGTGAGATATTTTAGCTTGTTATAGTTTATTATAGTTGATATTGAGTGATTGAGTTTTGAAAAAGGTTTAAAGTCGTTTTTTGAGTTAGTTTGGGTGATAAATAGAGTTATAGTTGAGTAAATGAGTGTGATATATTTTAGTTTTAGTGTTTTGTATGCGATGTATGTTGATTTATGGAAAAATATTTAGTTTGATGTTGATGGTACAAAGTGTATTATATATTTAAACACATTGATAATATTTTGAGATTTGGTTGTTAGTGAGATGTTGATATTGAAAAATAGTTTTTATTTATAGTTTTACTATTGATTTATTGGTAAAAAAAAACGGTATTAACATATTACATAGTATTATACTGATACTAGCCAGATTCAGATACTTATACAGTGTTTTGATATAGATATATATATATATATATATATTATATATATTTATATTAATATATATATGGCTAGGGGTACGACCAGGTCTGTCAAATGTAGCACTGTACTGCAAAAAAGTCAAAACTTCTCCTTCCTTTCAAGTAAGTTGTTGGAAGAG
>JAMPIV010022605.1:0-119681 GCA_024509875.1 Oreohelix idahoensis
TGCCAAGTGTAATCTTGTGCTAAGAAAGACACCTTTGAAGACCCACATTAGTTTCTTTTGAGTTTTGGCCACTTTTGGACCACTGCTGCAGAGCTAAGGGGTGGGAACCCGTGACAAACACACACACACAAACAATGTAGAGGCAGACACAAAAAATAGAGACAGACACACACACAAATCAGACAACATAAAAATAGAAGGAGATCCCAAAAAATACATGGAGAAGAGAACTTGAGATATATACAAGAAAGATAAAAGAAACAAGACACGAATTGTAACAGCTGGGGCATAAGTCTGTAAGACAGAGAAGAAGATCGTTGAAGGCGAAATTCTAACCCTCATGGTTTATATTTTTGATAAGGTAACACATATACCGTCTCTCACGTGATATATCCCAAGTGTTTTATGATTTTCAGACTTTACCTTCTGTGATCAATCAGCTCTAGTGATCTAAAAACAGTAACACGTTTATAGCCCCTGATACAGAGCGCCCTATCCCACAAATCTTCTCCTATTCATCAAATACTACAGACTACAACTGCAAATAAAAGCAAACTAAATGTAGAATAAACGTAGAAAGAGAGCAGAAAATGAACATATTAAAATTCATGTACAATGTCATTTTATCATTGAACTAAATAGGAAACCAGTACTGTTTATAAACAAAATAATCAACGGGTACTGTTAAACTTACCACATTTGACAACACATGTAAATAAATCTTGAGCTTTGTCAATGTTTTGTTTTATTATAATCTTCTTCTTCTTTGATCCTTAGCCGCCGACCGTCAAAGCAGTCAGTGGCCATCACGCCTAGTGGCGTCTTGTAGGGCAACAACAAATTGATTCCACTTTGCTCGGTCGGCGGCCATCCTTCGTACAGTGCCCCAACTCTGGTTCATTCTTTGCATCTCAGCCTCCACAGTCCTCCGCCAAGTTGTTTTTGATCGGCCTCTCTTTTGTTTTCCTTCAGGGGTCCAAAGCATAGCTGTTCTTGTGATGGCATCGGGGTCTCTTCTGAGGACATGGCCATCCCAGCTCCAGCGTCTGCCAGCTTTGATGGTGTGCATGTCTTCCTGCTTGCTCCGAGTAAGCAGATCTTGGTTGGTGATGGTATTCGGCCAAAAGATTCGGTGAATTTTTGTCAGGCATGTTGTTTTATTATAATAATATAATAATAATAATAATATTAATAGCCCCTTCAGTCATAACTGACTGTGGGAATGCTCCCGTGAGGTGACAGCCCTCGCTGCTCTTTCCCTGGTTTCCCTTTCGACGTTAGCTCTTCCTTTCTGCTTGCCATAAGTGCTTCTTTTCGAATAATCTGAAGTGGCGACGTAGAGAGCATCGCCACATTGTGCGATGGGCAACTTTATCCTCCCAGGATGCTGAATTTATGTCCAGTACATGTCTCTTGAACACATATTGGACCCTCAGCTGCGATCGCCCAACAGTTCTTTCGCCATCTGCCAGTTGTCCGTTAAAGATATCTTTTGGAACGCGACCTTGTTCCATGCGCTGTCTAAGCAGTGTATAAATGCTTAGAAGGCCAGCACGTGACAACACCTTGACATTTGTTTATTTTTCATTCCATGAAATACCGAGGATGTGGCATAGAGACCGTAGATGTAAGGTATAGAGCCTTCTTTCTTGCACAGAGTAGATTGTCCATACGTATATGTATATATGAGTGTGACTTTGTATGTGCAAATGTAGGACTTTTTCAGAAAACCCAAAGTAAGACTAATAAACCTGGGGCAGAGGAGGGGGGAGGGTCGAAAAAGACAAGAAGAAGCTTTCAGGAGACATAAGGACGATATGGAAATAACTTGCAGGACATTAGGGCCGAAAGTGTATTTGTTTTACTTGTGAGCTTCCCAGAGAACTGGTAAAAACGATTCTATAAAGTGGAATTAAAACATGAATAATGAATAAGTAATGTCAGGCGCGTGAGCTTCAGAGCTTGATGAATCGCTTCACTAAAGCATGCAAGGACTTTGGCCTCACAATAAGTCTAAAGAAAACGAATGTGCTGAGTCAGGATGTGGGTGCTGCACCAGTTATCACTATCGATAACTATGAATTGGCAGTGGTGCACCACTTCACATACCTAGGGTCTACCATCAATGACAAACTCTCACTGGATACAGAAATCGACAGCCGCATTGGCTGCAGCTACCTTTGCCCGCCTCACATTGCGTGTTTGGGAAAACTCTAAACTCACAATGAAGACCAAAGCTGCGGTATATAATGCCTGCGTCACCAGCACACTCCTATGTGGCAGCGAGACCTGGACGACCTATGCTAAGCAAGAAAGAAGGCTCAATACTTTCCATTTGCAGTGTCTACGCCTCATCCTCGGCATCTCATGGAAAGATAAAGTGACAAATGTCGAGGTGTTGTCACGTGCTGGGCTTCAAAGTATGTATACGCTTCTTAGACAGCGCAGACTTTGCTGGCTTGGCCCATTATTATTATTATGTCAGGCGCTCACTAAGAGCCAACATTATGAAGTTGTAGGGACCAACGTGTGCAATAATACACATTGGTTTTTTTTAAATACTATGGCAATGCATTTGACGGTGTAGACAGATATAGTCCGTTCGGAATTTCGTGCCCACACATTGAACGTTGTAACTTTGCAACCCCTTAACGGATGTTATTGAAATGTGCTACGTGCTCTACTGATATCAATGCAGTTATTAATATACTTTTTGCCCTTACAAAACTCATGTCTTGTTCGAATTTTCTTCTTTAAGTTATATAAAAAAAACTCTTACCGTTGTCTTGGTTAATTTTTATTAGTTCTACAGGAAAGTTACAAGATCCGTTCAAAAATTGCGCATTTAATTTTTGTTACAGCACAGCACAAGCGATGAAATGTGCTATTCAATATTTCTTTGTATGAATTAGTGTAGTGACTACATGTCCGCACGTGTGCGCACCTATTGTACACAGTCGCGATTAATTATTTCAGCGGCTTATGCTAATTGCAATGAGTTGGCTGCAACGAAACAAAACGACACCAGCGTATAATATATTAATAAACTAAACTGCATAATTATAAAAAGCGCAATGAATCTGAAATGCAAATTTATCACTTTACAGAAGGTAACTGTTATATTGTACAGGCATTTTCGCAGAGAGGCTAAGATGGGTTGTTTATACCACGACATCCAAGAACCAGGTAGGAGAACACGAAAGGCCCTGGGTGTGGATAGAAGATCGTTTCGACGTTGGATACAACAAGACCGTGATTGTACAGAGGCTGCGGTTAAGCAAAGAAGGAAGAAAAAAATTGATGATTTTGACAAGGATGTCATTAAACGTTTGATTTTGAAGATGTTTAATGCCAATCAACTTGTTACTCTCCGCATGCTGAAAAGTCGGCTGCAAGCAGAATGCGATATTCATCATCATCTCAACCCATAACCGGTCATGGGTCGTAGGGGTGCCATGGTGGAAGCATCAGCAGACAGGGTCCTCCACTGCTCTCTATTCTCAGCAATGCGTACAAGTGTGGAGAAACCGTGTCCTGCCCATTCTTTGATGTTATCAGCCCAGGATTTTCTTTGCCTTCCTCTTCTCCGTTTACCTTCGACTGTTCCCTGGAGGATCGCTTTCGAAAGGGAGTCATGACGAGTTACATGCCCAAACCAGGCAAGCTTTCGACGTTTCACTATTGACAAAAGTGGTTCTTGATGGCCTGCATAGGTGTTTATCTTCTCTCTAACATAGACATTTGTTTTGTGCTCTTTATAGCAAATGCGCAAAAATCTTCTGTAACATTTATGCTCGAAAGCCTGAATCCTTCGCTCCGTATCTGCAGTGAGTGTCCAGCCCTCACACCCATACAAGAGAATAGATAATACAAGTGATTTGTATAATTTGATCTTCACAGGAAAACTGATGTTACTTTTCCAGATCACATTCAACCTTGTCATGGCAGCTGAGGCCATCTCAAGTCTTGTCTTGATTTCTTTATTTGATCTTCCATCACTACATATAGTGGACCCGAGATATTTAAAGGTGTTAACTTCTTCTAACGTCTGCCCATTTAACGTAATGTTGGTCGGAACATGTTTCTTATGGCTATTCACCAATATCTTGCTTTTTTCTATATTAATTTCCATCCCATATGTTCTTGTTACTTTCTCCAGTCTAGAGGTAAGGTCTTGAAGTTCTGATTCTGTTCCAGCTATCAGATCAATATCATCAGCAAAACGTAGATTACACAGAGGTCGGCCTCCAATCGATATGGTTGATTTATAATCGTAGAGAGCCTCCTGCATAATATGTTCTAGATAAATGTTAAAGAGCACTGGTGACAGGATACATCCCTGGCGAACTCCTACAGTTGTTTTGAAAAATTCTCCAATGTCATTGCTTGCAAAAACAGCACTGCTTGCGTCCTTGTATAGTGCTTCAATGATATCTATGATGTTGGTATCAAAATTGAATTTTCTCATTATTTGCCATAAACCTTCATGCCAGACTCGATCGAAGGCTTTTGTGAAATCGATGAAGTTATGGTATAAATCATGTTGATGCTGGAGATGTTTTTCGATCAGTAATCTAATATTGAAGATTTGTTCTGAGGTACTTCTTTTTGGTCTAAAGCCAGCCTGTTCCTCTGACAAGATTTCTTCTGATTTCTGATGCGATATTAACGTCTCAAAAACAACTCTTTGAATACTTGTCCGAAGTGTCGGCTTTACTTTTAGAAAAACGTTTGGCGGAAGAAATTTGTTATGTGAAAAACAACATCTGGTTGCAGCCCGAAGCAAATACCTTAGGCAGATTCGTGAGAGAAGACAAGACGGCTATGATATAGTGTATTTGGACGAATCTTGGGTTAATGCTCATCATACGAACGAGAAAGAATGGCAATCTGTTGACGGAGACCATAGAAGGAAAATTCCAAGCAGCAAAGGTCAACGCATTATATTAGCACATGCTGGCAGCAGACAGAATAGGCTTGTCCGTGATGCAGAGCTTATTTTTCAAAGTCTGTAGATGGTAGGGACTACCACAGTGAAATGATTGAGCAAATTTTTAGAGATTGGATAGTGAATACACTCCTCCCGACTCTAGATAGGCCATCTTGCCTGGTGATGGATAATGCGTCCTATCATAATGTTCTAGCGCAGGAGGATAAAGCTGCCACTTCGGCAAGCAAGAAAGACGAAATCAGGAGGTGGCTTGTGAAAGAAAATATCTTCGCTGACATCATCATCATCATCAGTTGCCATCTCCACAACGGAGGTTGGCTGTAATGGATCTCCAACGTCTTCTGTCTCTTGTCTTGGTGGTACACTCTGATAGACTCTTTCCCGTCCATCTCTTGATGTTATCTTCCCACTTATAGCGCTGTCTTCCCCTTGCACGTTTACCTTCAACTCTCCCTTCTGTTATGGTCTTCTGCAAGGTGTTATGCCTTTTTATGTGGCCAAAGTATTTTAGCTGCCGAACTTTGACCTCTCTGACAACAGCTATTTAAAACCAGAGTTGTTGCAGCTTGTGAGACAGAGGAATAAGACAAAAGTGTATCTGATTGTTAAAATTATCCAAGAGCAGGGTCATATTTCTCTTCGACTCCCACCTTATCATTCTCACCTTAACTTAATAGAGCTGGTTTGGGCTAGAGTTAAAGGGCAAGTGGCCGCCCAGAACACCACTTTTAAAATGTGCGATGTTAAAGACATGACTCGTGAGGCCCTTTCACGAATAGACACAGAGTACTGGGCTAAATATGAAGAACACGTGCTCCAGGAAGAAGAAGATTACTGGCAGCGAGATGGCTTGCAGTTTATTCAACCGTTAATGTCGTGAAAATATTCTAATCCCCATATATAAATTAAAACGTAAATGCAAAGCCTAACAAATAAATTTAATAAAAGGAAAGAAGAATGGTAAAGAACAGTGCTGTCACAACGACTGTACTCGAAATCCCCCTTGTTTTCTACTGCGTCTGCAAATTGTAACGCTTTCATGTTGATGGTAAAAGCCTACTGTATTATTACCCGCTTTCTTCAATGAAACGTGTACTGTATTTCTTGGAAAAACCTTGAAATACGCAAGTTGACCTAGATTTAAAATTCCATTCATGTCTTTTTCTACACTATGTTACCAAAAACAAAAGACAGATGGACTAAAGGATAGAGAGAAGGGAGAGGCAGAAAGCAAGGACACATGCAACACTAAACACGCGTCGCGCGATACACAATTGCTGCCATCACGCGTGTAAGGCCACATGCACTAACTTTATTTCAAATCGACAGTGATAAAATTCACTACCCATACCAGAGTTAGGTTTTAAAATCCTGAAAAACGCTTATTGGGAATTATGACATTATACCGGTTTACGTTTGAAAACATGACAGTACCCAGACACCCTCAAGTTTGGAAGTGAAAAGGTAGTAACAGCACGACTATCCTAGAAGAAAGTGCATATTGGCTCCATTAAATTCGTATATTTGGGTTCCTTAGGGTTTGCTGACAAAGAATATGTAAATCGTTACGCAAATAGTCTAGGAATTACCAAGTTATGGCCAAAATAAAATAGTGGGGGTTCTGACAGCATGAAATCATTTCTGCTCATAAAATTTTTTTTATAACGTGTTTGAAAAACCATTACGTTACGGAAATAGCCTACCATGTTAACTCCTATTTGATTGGAGCGCAACAAATGTAAGACTAAACACGATTGGTCGGGCTATAAATACTATCTTGTGTTGTCAGGGGAAACGTGAAAAGGAGTACTTTTTTGAAAAGATGTGTAGACATGGTTTGATTGGGTAGAGCTGCGAATATACTCAATTCAGAGCGTCTGTTCCTTGCCACATCTTGTAATAAACCTACTAAGAAGCAGTGCGTTGAGCACCAGTGTATATTTTTTATAAAATAAAGCCTGGGACATCGGCAGATCGGAGTTGTGCTATATTCATTGCCAGTCAACGAAACTGTTTATTATTTCCATAAATTGTGGTAAGCTTGAAATATTCAATATCTTTTAATGAAAATTGAATGTAAATTGATAATTTATGTCTGTATATATGTGTAGTTCAGTAGCGAACATGATGTAAAGCCTATAGTGCTCCAGCCTGAACAGAAGGTGTCCGAGGAAAGTAAAACTGCATGGAATGGCCAAACAGTACACTGACACCTAGATTATTGACTAGAAAGAAATAATGCTGGAATTGCAGAGGCGTAGTAACCATTAGGGAGGGAAATACTGGTATAAAGTATTTCAGATGAAGCTGACAGTTGGCCTAACGCTCTGAACTCAATGTTTGTGATGTATTGTGCTCAGTGTAGAAATAGAGTATAAATTAGTTCTGAAGTAGAAGGTACAACCTTCTTGTTTCAGGGACCGTGGTCTTAAAGTTATTGAGCAGCACCTGGTCAGAGCTTTGCTGAAGCCAGAGGCGGACAGCATACTCCTTGGTCCATATAGCAACCAGTAGGGTGGCTCCAGAACTCATTAAAGCACTCGAGCAGAGGAGTCTTTCACTGCAGTCATCACGAAAGTTAAGATAGTGTGGCCATGGAGCTCAACATTATGTACCCCCATCTTAAAATGACATTGTAAAATAAAATTAAGAGGGGAATTTAATTGTTTTAATACCAGGAACTGAGAACATCTCCAATACTAGTTCCAATAGAAACAAAATATTGAAGTCATGATGACAAATACCAACAGAGCTTGAACAAAACAAAACCAGTATTACCTCATATTACTACTACACAACTGACACACATAGGATACTATTAATAATATATGTCACTACAAGATTCATATTAATAAATTCTGTACATATAACTTGTAATTAAAATTGATTGTGATTCCTGGTTCACTTTGTATTTGAATCAGGACACATATACATTCATGACAGCACTGAATACATATTGTTATTTGAAAAGTTATCAGTGACTCCTTTAAGATATCCTCTTAGAGTGTTTCATGTATGTGAGTGTCACAGTGTTGTCAAGTGTGGTGGAATAAATTAAATTGTTTATCTGTCTGTTGTTGTTATGACTTACACTTCATCATACACATACCCTAGACATATAACGTAGTCATCACACTATTCCAGAATAATTCTGACTGAGGTATACATATGTGGCAGCAAGTAAGGTTATCTATAATACACTACTCTTATTAGATATAGATACCTTCACAGCTGATCTCAGTCAGTACACTAAGTCCCCTATAAATATTTATAACATCCCACTTTACCACAGTCGGTCGGTGGCTAAGGATGGAAGAAGAAGAAGAATTGTTCATTATCAGATCATTCCTCGTATCAAAATCACGTGAACAACCAATCACACATTTAGGACACGCCTTTGAACCGTCTTGTCGCACAAATGTTGTGATTTACTGTAAGAATTAATGTTGCATGCAGATTTAGGCAAATGTTCCCAAAAAATCAAAGAAAATCGCCGTTTTGCAAATTTTGCGAAGGCTGTGGATGTAATGATCGCAAAATCTTAACTGCATGGAAAATCTAAGACTGCATGCAAAAATTCATGTCCATACAACAAACAGTTTTGGAGAAGATTGACGCTTTGTGTGGGCACGAATTTCCGACCGGACTATAGCACTTTCAGCAGTCTCACCTTTGCTGGCTGCTAGGATATAACTGTGGACGAAGTAGTCTTCTCTTTCTATCCTGTCGTAATATTTTTAGATAGGTGTAACTGTCTTTTTCTCTCTTGTAGAGGTGATCATTTGCATAAGACAGCATACATGTTGTTAGATGTGTAGTACTTGTAATGATGAGCTGAGTGTGGGTGCAAATGAAGGCGCGAATGTGTTTAGGCTCGTATATGTTGTGTCATGCAACCCATACACTCACATGCAGTAGTCAAAGATGCTTGGACACTGCAGGCACGTTTCAAAACATTTATTGACGATAACACACACAGTAGCATCAACAGGACCAGTCCGTGTAAACAAGGTCATGCTGACCGGAAATTGTTAATAATACATCAGGCATTCAAAACAAAGCTGGTAAACATTCCAATATTCGTATATGGTCAACAGTAGGGTTATTCAATGACAGTTCATAATGCCGCTTTGGTATTTCTGACTAAACGCGTCAGATACCTTAATAACTTTGACGTATAGGTGCAACTTGGCCTTCCCCGCCAATTGCACATTATCAGGCTGTAATATAGTAGCCTTAACACAGGCCTCGTTATGGCGTCCTCTGTGTACTTCTTCTAAGCAGGTTAACATCAACCCTGCAGTAATGCTTATGTAGACATAAATACCGCCAATCTGCGGTTCCCACCATATAACTTCGTCACTGGACTTCTGGATAATATAAAGACTAATAGTCTTGGATGGCTACCTTGAACGCAACAATATCAGTTCTGAAATGTAGGATCGGTGAGCTGTAGTTCACAGACTAGGTAATCTTCTAACATGTTCTGCCACCGAAAGCGTAATAATGGAAAAAGTCGGTATTACCTGGAACCGAATCCACAGAACATAATAAGGAACTCTGCTGTCATTCCAACGCACAGAGATTCACTGGGGGAAACTGCCATCGCAGTCACTTCGAAGATTTTAACCGAAAACACAATGGACATTCGTCCCTTCAGAAACCAGGACACCTCACGGCTTGCCGGAAGTCTAACTCAACTTCGCGCTTAAAAAAAAACCCGCGCATGGGCATACGCCCGAACTGTCTACCTTTGACTCTAAAGGTCAAACACAATGAATGAATAAACAAGGGAAGACAACCCCTAATCAACCTGACATCGCAGGTAAAGACACAATTATTCTTATGATAAAAATAAGCAAATACCTTGACAGATGACTCCGTCGAAAATGACAGCAACATATTACTACAACCCCTCTGTAAAAAAAAAATGGAATTTTTTTTTCTCAAATATATATTCATGAGCAAGATAGCACGATTATCAATTATGCGCTCATGAAAGAATGAACCTAATATCAGGTACAATAGACGCATAAATAAAGCGTCTGAAGAGGATACAAATCATCTCCCAACATAGGAGAAAATATTTCCTTTAAGCCAAACAAACTCAGGGAGTACCATTAAAGAAACCTAAGTTGCTGGCAATACCAATCATATATCAAACATTATTAAATACTATAATTATAGCAATATACAAATATCATGAATTACAATGCTATATTAGCAACATATCACTGATGGATGGACAAAATCAAATTTGTTAAATTCTTTATACATTATCCAAATACATTTGTATTACAATACATTAGGATATTAAGAACAGACTAATGTCTGAAAGTGTATCAGGAGATCTAGGACACAAGATTTAAATGGAATCATGTGGGCATCTGGACAATATGTCCGCCATCACATTATCCGAACCACGGATAGCTCGCACCGTGAAATGGAAAGGCTGAAGAGCAATAGCATAACGAGTAGATCTCGAGCTCTTCAAATCCTTACTTTGCATAGCCGTAAGAGCTTTTTGGCCGGTTTCCATAAAGAAATGCGCGCCCAGAAGGAACCTTTGTAGCTTAAGAATGGACCAAACCATAGCTAACAATTCACGGTCTAAAACCGAGTAATTCCTTTCTGCCGCATTTAGCTTCCTAGAAATATACATTACAGGATGCAGAGTTCCTGAATATTCCTGCATTAGTGCCGCTCCATTGATGCTGTCAATAGTCTGCCAACTATGGAGGAGCTGGATGCCGAACCAACATTAGAGCAACTCAGTAAGGCTATTGATAGCTTGGCCTCTGGCAAAGCACCAGGCAGTGATGGGATTCCACCTGATTTAATCAAATGCTGTAAGAGCACGCTATTACATCCCCTGCATAGGATGCTGTGCCAGTGCTGGGAAGAGACAACTATTCCTCAAGACATGCGAGATGCCAAGATTGTAACACTGTATAAAAATAAGGAGACAGAAGTGATTGCAATAACTACAGAGGCATCTCTCTTCTTAGTATTGTTGGTAAGGTTTTTGCCAAAGTCATCTTAATGCGACTACACAAGTTAGCTGAGCGCATATATCCAGAGGCACAGTGTGGATTCCGAGCTGGCAGATCAACAACAGACATGATCTTCTCTCTCCGCCAGCTTCAGGAAAAATCAAGAGAGCAGAAAAGACCATTATATATCGCCTTTATAGACCTCACAAAAGCATTCGACCTGGTTAGTAGGGATGGACTCTTTAAAATCCTCCTGAAAATAGGCTGCCCTTCTAAAATGCTGGAAATGATAAAGTCATTCCATGACGACATGAAGGGAACAGTCCAATATGCTGGGAGCACGTCACAGCCCTTTGATATACGAAGTGGCGTTAAACAAGGCTGTGTTCTGGCTCCGACCCTCTTCGGAATCTTCTTTGCCTTACTCTTGAAACATGCATTCAGAGATGCAACTGAAGGAATATGCCTTCACACTAGGTCAGATGGCCGTCTGTTTAATCTTTCAAGGCTGAAGGCAAAAACAAAAATCTGAAGGGTCACTATAAAAGACTTGTTGTTCGCTGATGATGCTGCAGTCGTCACTCAAAGCCAACAGGAGCTTCAGAGCTTGATGAATCGCTTCACTAAAGCATGCAAGGACTTTGGCCTCACAATAAGTCTAAAGAAAACGAATGTGCTGAGTCAGGATGTGGGTGCTGCACCAGTTATCACTATCGATAACTATGAATTGGCAGTGGTGCACCACTTCACATACCTAGGGTCTACCATCAATGACAAACTCTCACTGGATACAGAAATCGACAGCCGCATTGGCAAAGCTGCAGCTACCTTTGCCCGCCTCACATCGCGTGTTTGGGGAAACTCTAAACTCACAATGAAGACCAAAGCTGCGGTATATAATGCCTGCGTCACCAGCACACTCCTATATGGCAGCGAGACCTGGACGACCTATGCTAAGCAAGAAAGAAGGCTCAATACCTTCCATTTGCGGTGTCTACGCCGCATCCTCGGCATCTCGTGGAAAGATAAAGTGACAAATGTCGAGGTGTTGTCACGTGCTGGCCTTCAAAGTATGTATACGCTGCTTAGACAGCGCAGACTTCGCTGGCTTGGCCATGTTCGCCGCATGGAAGATGGTCGCATCCCAAAAGATATCTTCTACGGACAATTAGCAGATGGCAAGAGAACAGTTGGGCGACCACAGCTGAGGTTCAAAGATGTGTGCAAGAGAGATATGAGGGCACTGGACATGGATCCAGCAACATGGGAGGATGAAGCTGCCGATCGCACTAAGTGGCGATGCTATTTACGGCACCACCTCAGATTGGGCGAAGAGAGGCTCACACAAGAAGCAGAGGTGAGGAGAAAACGTCGAAAGGAGCACCAGGAAAATAAGCAGCTGAGGGCTGCCGCCTCAGGGGCGCATTCCCATAGTCAGTTATGACTGAAGGGGCTATTATTATTATTATTAGTGCCGCTCCAATCCCAGTGGAAGAGGCATCACTACGAAGAACAAAAGTCTTATCAATCGTTGGTAGTCTTGAGATAGGATGAGATGAGAACAAATTTTTAACCTGATCCAATGAAGATTGGCATTCTTGGGACCAACGCACCATATTAGGAGAACCTTTTTTCAATAACGTAGAAAGTGGTGCCATAATGGAGGACTGATTCTCAATGAATCTTCCATAGAATTGTATCAATCCCAAGAGACTACACACTTGCTTTTTCGTCTTTGGGACCGAGATATTTAATATCTTCGAAATATTTTGGTCCTCTGTCTTCAACAGACCATGACCAACCCGATGACCTAGGAAGGAAATTTCACTAAACCCAACAAAAGTTTTAGAGGGTTTAGCAGTCAAACTATGCTCACGTAGAGTAGATAGCAATTCCTTTAGACCCAAATAGTGTTCTTTCCAAGTATCGCTGAAAAGACAGATGTCGTCTAAATATGCGATGACATCTGCACGATCTGATAGAATTCGACGCATCATGCGCACGAAAGTCGCTGGGGCGTTCATAAGCCCGAAAGGCATAAAATTCCACTGAAACAGACCCCTAGGTGTCGAAAAAGCAGTGAGAGGTTTGGCGTGTTCCGTCAGTGGGACTTGCCAATAACCTTTCGACAAGTCTAGTTTAGTAAAGAATTTAGCTTTAGAAAGTCTAATAAGTAGATCATCTAATAACGGCATAGGTTCAGCAACGAACTTCGTAACTTGATTTAATTTGCGATAGTCAACGCAAAGACGTATGTTATTGTCTTTCTTTCGAACAATAACTATCGACGAAGAATAAGCTGAAGTGGATGGTTCAATTATTTGCAGTTGAATCATTTCATCTAATTCTTTCTCGACCTGTGCTTGAAAATGAATAGGTATTGGGTATGGTCTTACTCTGATCGGATTACGATCAGTAGGTATGATGTCATGTTCTATGACATCTGTGTGTCCAGGAATGTCGGTAAGGACATCCTGATATGATTGTAGCGTAGAGGATACTTGACGTTGCTCCTCAAAAGAAAAGTTCGAAGAGACGGTAACGTTTTTCCATGATTCCGTAGAATTCAGTGGAATCGCAGGAAGAGGTAAGTTAACGTCACAGAAAATGGTTTCCTCATCCTGTATAACAGACAGAGATGAGATATGACCATGTTGGACTGGAGAGTCATCCGTCGCCTGGAAAATAGGCTGCAAATAGTCTGGACGTTCAATAAACTCTGTTAGCATATTTATATGGAAGGTTTTATGCCTTCCGTCCACATCGACAATATAGTCGACATCTGAAATTTTCGAGACTATAGTGTATGGACCTTTCCATGAAATGAGAAGTCTATTCTCTCTTGAGGGAAGTAAGACATATGCTTTGTCTCCAGGACAAAGTTGACGTAGGCGTCTTTTCTTGTTAGCAAACCTCCTAGCCTTTTCTTTCGCAAATTTGGAAGATGAAGTTGCTAACCTGCACGATTCGATAATTTTCTCCCTAAGAGCAATGACATATTCATATGACGATTGTGTATCATCGTCAATATTATCGGTAGTTATTAAATCGTGTAACAAGGACATCGGACCGCGCGGTTGCGCGCCAAAGACAAGTTCGAAAGGAGAAAACCCTGTATGCTCGTTGGGAACCTCTCTATAGGCAAAGAGAACTGCAGGTAAAACCCTGTCCCAATCCTCAGGATGATCCTCCGTTATCTTGCCAAGTAAGTTCTTTAGTGTCCTGTTAAGACGTTCTACCAATCCATTGGACATTGGATGATAAATACTACTGAGAGACCTTTTAATGTCTAGCGTAGCCATTACTTGATACATAACGTCCGAAATTAACTGAGTGCCGTGGTCCGACAGTATTTCTCCGGGGAATCCCAGACGAGAAAATATGAGCCAAAGATCATCAGCGATATCGACAGTTGATATGCTCTTCAGAGGAATAGCCTCTGGCCAACGCGTGCACATGTCCACGCAAGTGAGGATAAATTGGTGTCCTCTGGCTGACTTAATCTTGAACGGACCAATGATGTCTATAGCCATTTTCTGAAACGGCCGAATCGGAATATCTGCAGCCTGAATAGGAGCAGCATGTCTCGGACCTCTAGACTTGACCTCTTGACAAATTTTGCAAGATCGGCAATAAATTCGGATGTATTTATTCACGAATGGCCAAACGAAAGACGCAAGGACTCTAGTTTTAGTTCTGGAAAAACCCATGTGTCCAGCACACTGAGAATCGTGTGCGTGCTGAAGAATTAAGGCTCTCATACACTTAGGCACAAGAATTTGCGAGTGCATAGACTTGTCCGAGTGTTGTACCATTCGTACCAATATACCATTCTTCATAGTGATATACGATTTGTGATTCGTATTCCGATTAGGATCCCCTTTCTTTGCAAGAAGGAAGAATTTCTTCAAAGACGGATCCTCTTCTTGACGTTTAACAAACGAGTCATGGGAAATCACCAAGTGCTCGTCTTGGCTATCAACTCCATTACCATTATCAGATGAAGTTGGGGGATTAAGAGCTTGAGCTCTTGTCACCACTGCATTGACCGCTTGAATGTTTCGTTCTTCCCAACTAGAAATTTGTTGCGGGGTGCATTCCTTAACCCCATGAATACGACCGATTATAAGATCCGCAATAGGATTAGGAAGAAGACACGCGTGGACATCTCCTATAAAGAAGGGAGTGTCAATCCTAATAATAGCAGTAGGATAACTTTCCATAGTACCACCAAATGTAACACATTTGATTGTTTTTCCAGTGGCACAGCAAGGATCTATCAGAGACTCCCTAACTCCGACGGTAGTACATCCCGAATCGAAAAGTACTGAGACTAGCCTATCATTTATTAGACCTTTATGTAAGATGAGAGATCCTCTCCCATCATGCGCAACTGTAGCAGGTAGAGCAGGGAGAGGGTGACCACAACTTAGAGTAGATACAGTCGATGAGTCGAACAATGTTAAGCATTGGGGGCATTCAGTTGCTCTCCCAAAATCGAAAGCACAACCAGTGATAGCCCTAGAGTTACCACTATCATTTACTGTATTACAGGCTCCATCAAACTCTTGTTGTGCAGAGTCTGCCTGTTGGAAAGGTCTTTTTTTTGTTAAATCTAGGTCTGCCTCGATTATCATTTCCCCTGTAATTATTTCGACTATCATTTCCCCTGTAATTGTTATCATATTGCCTATTGTAACCATCATTCCGGTTTGAATCCCGGTTTCTAAATTCACCATCGTCATAATCTTGACGTCGAGAATGATTATCTCGAAAGTTCGAATAGTTATTATTTTGATAGCCCTTGCGAAAGTGTCGCAAATTATTACCACTAAAATTACGAGAACTACCATCTTGTCTCCAATTCATAGACGAAGAACCATCATAAGTTGGATTACTCTGCTTATGAGTGTAATTCTGATTACTTCTCCTATTCCAGTTTTGTTGAGCACCCTGCATTTTTTTTTTGAAATTAGGGCCATATGGTGTTGCCGAAGCAGCTGGCAACCCTTCTTTCACTTTAGAATTGCTAACTGTAGCATAGGGATGCGCGGTGGCATACTGACAACAGTATTCCTCCATGTCTTTTAAGTTTTTAGGCTTACGCTCATGAAGGAATGCAAGAAAAGAATCATTAACAGATGACAAAACCTTATCTCGCAGTAATAAGTCCATTAGACCTTCATATGTTTTCTCAGTCTGAGACAACTCAACCCATCGTGTAAATGTACGACGTATCTTTGTAACAAAATCAGAGAAATCTACTCCATTTTCTGGCAACATTGTTCTAAAACGAAGACGATAGTCTTCTTCTTTTAGTTGTTATTTTTTTAGCAATGCTGCTCTGACAACATCATAATTAGTCCTGTCATGTTTGTCTATTGTCATAAGAGTAGTCACTGTGTCACCTGTAAAAAATTCCATCAGTTGTTCAACATATTTTTCCTTTTTTACCTTATGCGCATCGCATAAAAATTGGAATCTATCTAGATAATCCGCTACGTCATCCTTTAAAGGATTGAAATGAGGCAATTTAATCCTATTAACAAACTCCTTTGTCGTACTCGAAGTTGTTTGCTGAGCACCCGTACTCGCCAACTTCAATTTCTCTAACTCCAAAGTTGCGAGTCTTTCATCAAGTTCCATCTTCTGTTTTCTTTCCTCATGTTCCATTTTTCTAATTTCAGCCTCAGCAGCAGCTTGAAGTTTTCTCTCCTCAGCAGCAGCTTCAGCTTTTCTCTCCTCAGCAGCAGCTTGAGCTTTTCTCGCCTCCATTTCCATCTGGAATTTTCTTTCATCAGCTTGGGCTTGAAGTTGGAGTTTTTTCTCCTCAGCTCTCTTTGATACCTTTTTTCTTCAAGTTCTAATCTTCTATTCTCAGCTTCCATTTTCTGTTTCTTCTCATCTGATTTCAATGCCTTGGTATATTGAGTATTTGCATATTCTTCCAATATATCACCAGACTTACCAAGGATTAACCCTTGCTGGATGAAGAAATCCAATATAGACATTCTGTCTAATGAGATCAGAAACCTGAAAAATTCAACAATTACCTTATCCCACTTCAATGGGAGACAAGTCTGAAATGCTTGACTTGTATACTCACTTCACTTGAGTACCTGTGGAAAATAATTCCTTTATATCCCACTCATTATGGGCACAAGTCTTTTTTATAAGGAACTTGAATATGTATTTCATCTTGTCTCAATCTTTGTGGATAACAAGTCTTTTATCAAAGAACATGTATAAATATCTTATATAATAATATTTTATTAACAATCTCTATATGAAGAGTGTACCTTATCAATAATAATAATAATACATGACCAAGTATATGTATGTAGACTGTGTATGACAATAATGTAGTACAATCAAAAATACAAAGACAAAGATACAGAACAATGACCGAAAACGTTCGCGGAAGTCAAATAAACAATACAGCAAAAAGTAAAGAAAATGTTACACAAATGTGTAATGATGACCGCGAAAAATAAACAAGACAAATGGCAACACTGTTATAAACGAAAAGGTGTAAAGAAATAAACGGAAGGAATGAGAGAAGAACAGAAACAAACAAAACTAATCGAAAATCAAAGAACGGAAAAATAACGAAAACAACACTAACAAATGTCGTCACAGCAAAAAAAAAAATAGCAACAAAAGTCGCTAGCAAATTTTCAATTAAGAAAATTGCAATCCCTACAGAACGCTTACAGTAACCCTCGATTAAGTGGCATATTTACTGTAAGACCCACCAACCGAAAACCTGCTGAAAAACACAAGAAAAATACACAAAAACAGTAGAAGTAACATAAACATATATAGCAATCAGTATTTCAATGTGTTGCAGAAAAAAGCTTAGTCACACATGATATTACACTAACTAACTTGCTCCTTGCGAACACAGAAACAAAATGTCAAGCGCGCACTGAATGTCAAATCCACTGTAGCATAAAGTGGTATTCACGAACAAAAGTTACTATGACCTTCTCGACTTAGGACTTGCACATTGAATGTTGACGATTTCACGTACTGTTTACAAACACTTGACCTCGAGCAATGTAATATGAATGCTCGGACGTAGAAAAGTCTGTTTTTGACTGCGACGTGCAAACGACCAGCGGTACCGTTTACAAAAAGGGCTCGACTTGCAGTTGTGGTCCACGTAGCAAACGCCTCGATGCTAACTTCAGTACTTGTCCTGTTGTGGTTTATGTAGCATTATAACATAAATGCTCGCACTGTTTATCTGGGTCAACAGTTGATGACCTATTTCTGTCCTGTGTAGACAAAACTTGAAAGCATAGAGTATGTGTGTTATTCTCAGTTGTCCACTTTGTTTCTGGAACACACTGGAGGCATCATAAATGTAGCATAAGTCCACGGAAATGTTAATTTCTCGCTCTGTCCAGCTTAAACCCACAAATGTAAGGTGTACTTGTCCTTATCACGAAAAAAGCCCCATCATCCAGAAGTGTAAGTAGCCTGATGGGGTGTCTGTTTAAGGCTGGCGTGCTGTGTACAATGATCTATATAGCCCCATCAGCTGGCCAACCAGAAATGTAACTGTCTTTTTCTCTCTTGTAGAGGTGATCATTTGCATAAGACAGCATACATGTTGTTAGATGTGTAGTACTTGTAATGATGAGCTGAGTGTGGGTGCAAATGAAGGCGCGAATGTGTTTAGGCTCGTATATGTTGTGTCATGCAACCCATACACTCACATGCAGTAGTCAAAGATGCTTGGACACTGCAGGCACGTTTCAAAACATTTATTGACGATAACACACACAGTAGCATCAACAGGACCAGTCCGTGTAAACAAGGTCATGCTGACCGGAAATTGTTAATAATACATCAGGCATTCAAAACAAAGCTGGTAAACATTCCAATATTCGTATATGGTCAACAGTAGGGTTATTCAATGACAGTTCATAATGCCGCTTTGGTATTTCTGACTAAACGCGTCAGATACCTTAATAACTTTGACGTATAGGTGCAACTTGGCCTTCCCCGCCAATTGCACATTATCAGGCTGTAATATAGTAGCCTTAACACAGGCCTCGTTATGGCGTCCTCTGTGTACTTCTTCTAAGCAGGTTAACATCAACCCTGCAGTAATGCTTATGTAGACATAAATACCGCCAATCTGCGGTTCCCACCATATAACTTCGTCACTGGACTTCTGGATAATATAAAGACTAATAGTCTTGGATGGCTACCTTGAGCGCAACAATATCAGTTCTGAAATGTAGGATCGGTAAGCTGTAGTTCACAGACTAGGTAATCTTCTAACATGTTCTGCCACCGAAAGCGTAATAATGGAAAAAGTCGGTATTACTTGGAACCGAATCCACAGAACATAATAAGGAACTCTGCTGTCATTCCAACGAACAGAGATTCACTGGGGGAAACTGCCATCGCAGTCACTGACGTGAAACATTCTAAATCCACATATATAAATTAAAAAGTAAATGTAAATCCTAACACATAAATTCAATAAAAGAGAAAGAAGAATGGTAAAGAACAGTGCTGTCACAATGACTGTACTCGAGATCCCCCTTTTTTTCTACTTCGTCTGCAAAATTGTAACGCTTTCACGTGATAGAAAAGCCTAATGCCTCAATACACGCTTGCTACAATAAAACGTGTACTGTATTTCTAAGATGACCTAGATTAAAATTCCATTCATTTTATTTTATACACGGCGTGATGAAAAGACAGATGGAATTAGGATAGAGAGAAGGGAGGGCTTAAAGCAGGAACGCATGCCACCCTAACACGCGTCTCGCGATATACAATTAATGCCACCCTCGCAAGCGAAAGGCTAGAAGCAATACTTTTTTTTCAGATGGACAGTGATAAAAAACACTACCCATACGAGAGTTAGGTTTAAAAACATGATTAATGCTTATTGGGAAAGATGACATTATACTGTTTTACATCTGAAAACATGACAGTACCCAGACACCACATCGTATCGAAGTGGACAGGAGGTAGAAGAAAATACGTATTTTGAACGCAGCCACTTAGCCCCATTAAATTTATATATATTTGGGTTCCTAAAGACTTGCTGACAAAGAATATGTTAAATGTTACGCAAATAGTCTAGGAATTAACAAATTATAGCCAAAAGAAAACGGTGATGCTGTCAGACAACACCAAGTTAGATTTGCACAGTGGCATGTTTTGAAACCACCATGGTACGGGAAATGGGTCAACATGTTACCTCCTATTTGATTGGCGGGAAGTATATGTAAGGCTAAACATGATTAGTTGGACTGCAAATACTAATTTTGGTTGTCAGGGGAAACGTAGGAAAGTTAAATTTTTTTCAAACACTTTTGTAGACATGGTCCGATTGGTTAGACCCGCTGATATAGTCAATTGGGAGCGTCAGTTCAGAACCACTTATTCAAATATATTTACCAATAAGCAGTGCGTTGAGATCCAGCTCATATTTTCTAAATAAAAGCCTGGGACAGAGGCAGATCGGAGTTTGTGCCATTATTTGTGCAAAAATTCATTGCTAGTCAACGTATCTGTGTATTATTTCCATGAATTGTGGTAAGGTTGATCTCTTTGATATCTTTTGATGAAAATTGCATGTAAATTGATAATGTATGTCTGTATATGTGTGTGGTTCAGTAGCAAACATGAGGCAAAGCCAGATATTGCTCCAACCTGAATAAAACTTGTTGGAGAAAAGTACATCTGCATGGGATCGCCAAATAAAACAATGACACCTAGCTTATTGACTAGAAGGAAAGACTGCTGGAATTGCAGAGGCGTATTAACCTTTAGGGAGAGGGATACTGGTTTAAATTATTTCAGATGAAGCTACAGTTGGCCTAACGCTCTGAACTCAGTGTTTGTGATGTGTTGTGTTCAGTGAGGAAATATATTATAAATTAGTTCTACAGTAGGAGGTACATCCTTCTTGTTTCAGGGACGGTGGTCCTGACTTATTGAAACAGCACTTGGTCTGAGAGTTGCTGAATCCAGAGGCTGGTAGCTTAATCCTTGGTCCAGCTAGCGACCCTTGAGGAGTCTCAAGAACACAGTGAAGCAAGCGAGCAGAGGAGATTGCTTCCTGCCGCCATCACATCAGATAAGAAACTGTGGCCAGAGCAGCTCAAATCTTATATACCGCCTCTAAAATTGACATTATATTAACTAAAGAGGGGAAATTAATTGTTTCCATGACTGGAACTGAGAACATCTCTAATACTAGTTCCAACAGAAACAGACATTTGAAGTCATGATGACGAACAACAACGTAGCTTGAACAGCCAGTATTATCTCATAGTACCACATCACAACTCACACACACATATAATAATAATAACATATGTAAATACAAAGATCCTGGTTATAACTTGTGTATATACAAATTGAAATTGCATTGTATTGGGATTCCTGGTTCACTATGTAGCTGAATCCGGATCTCTATTATTGAAAAGCACTTAATACATATATTTTTAAACTTTAACACTTGACTCATTTAAGATAGTCTTATAGCATGTTATATGTGTGTGAGTGTCACAGTGTTGTAAAGAGTTGTGGATTAAACTAACTTTTTTATCTGTCTGTTATTGTTGTGACTTACACTTCATCATTTTCATAACCCTAGACATTTAACGTAGCCATCACAATATTCCAGAATAACTCTGACTGAGGTATAAATGTGGTAGCAAGTAAGGTTATCTGTAAAACACTACACATATTAGATACAGATACCTTCACAGCTGATCTCAGTCAGTACACTAAGTCCCCTATAAAGACTTATATCATCCCACTTTACCACATATATTGGGGTCTCGCTCCCGGGATATTGAACTTTCTCCTATTATATATATTGGGAATAATAAAAATTTAAAAGGTATCCTTGGGTGGAAATAAATAAGGTTGAGCTCTCGGTGCCTGTGGTTGTCCTTAGTTAATTACTTATAGATAAAATTGTTAGTTAAATATTTTATTCATTTACCTGTTAGAAAATGGCGGACCTGGCCAAATTTCGATCTGCTGCTGTGCAGACTGCAAAAGAGTTGGGACTAGACGGGCAAGTTATGATTACTTATGTCACTACTGAATGTGACAAATTTATTGAACGCGAAGAAAGAAGATTAGAAAAAGAGGCTGAAAGAAAGTTAGAGGCTGAAGCTAAGAGGTTGCAGATTGAGGCTGAGGCTAAGAGGTTGCAGATTGAGGCTGACAAAGAGGCTAGAGCATTGGAGGCTGAGGCTAAGAAGTTACAATTGGAGGCTGAGGCTAAGAAGGTGCAACTGGAGGCAGAAAGAGAAGAAAAAAAGGCAGAAAGGGAAGCAGAAGATAGAAGATTACAAAGGGAGCACGAATTACGACTAAGGGAGCTGGAATTACAAGGCCATGCTCCTGAAAATGGTTCCAGTCCCTTTGCCTCCGATGCTACTGTTATTCAGGGAGCCTCAACCTCAGCTATGAACTTTCATTTAGATCATTTTGTTGAGAAAGACGATGATATTGAGAGCTATCTAAATAGATATGAACTATTAGCTACCACGTATGGGTTAGAGAGAGAAAGGTGGAGCTTAAAGTTATCCCAAGGGCTTCGTGGTGCAGCTTATGAAGTTTTTGCAAAAATGAACAGAGATGACCAAGAAAATTATGACATGCTAAAGCAGGCTTTGTTATTGAGGTATGAAAAGAATGGTGAATTTTATCGTAAGAAGTTTAGAAATGCCAAGCTGTTGTCTGGGGAGACATACCACCAATTCTCTGCCAGACTGGAAACCTATTTGGAGAAATGGACTGCTCTGGGGAAGACCCAAGATCTTAAAGAGATGATCATGATAGAGCAATTAAGAGAGTCCATGGCTCCAGACCTGAGAAAGTTTCTCATGGAACAAGGTGCAGAGAGACTGGGTGAGTTGCTAAATGTTGCAGAAAGGTATCAAGCAGCTCAGGCAGAGGTAACAGGTAACAAAAAGAAACAGGTAGACTATTATCAGGAACCACAAAACTTTAATAAATTTGATCCTAGAGATCAAAATAAAGGTAAGCACCAGTTTGATAGGCCACGGTATGACAATAGAAATAAAACCCCACAATTCGATGAAAGGAAATATGATGAAAGAAAATCTTTCAACCAAGGAAAAAGGTGGTGTAAGAATTGTCAGATGGACAATCATGACACTGACCGTTGCAGAAGGAAACCTGTGTATATGGCAACCCTTCAGGTCAGGACGACCTCAAGACAGGAGGAGGATATTATGTTAGATACCACTCCAGAAGAGATGAGGAAGGCACAGGCTGGGGATAAGACCCTCAAGCCTTGTTTTAGGAAATTGTCAACTTGTCATACAACTCCAGGCAAGGGAGAATTTTACATGAAAAACAAGTTGATGTATAGGAAGACTGGAACTAGATCCACTGGTCACGGACAGTTGGTTCTTCCAAAAAGGTATAGGGCAGACTTAATAAGGAGCTTACATGTGAAACAAGATGGGGACCATGAGAAAATAGGTACCATCATTCAAAAGGTAGCTCAAAATTATTATTGGCCCAAAGCAAGGTGGGACATTGAGAATTTTGTAGAAAGGTGTAGCATAGCACATGAGGGAACACCCACCAGTGGAAACAGTGATCAGGACCTGGACACGCCACGGGGCAAACTTAGGCCTGACAAGGACAAGAAGAATAAATTTAATAAAGTGGACCAAGTGGAATGGGAAGCCCCTTTTCACCGACAAGCTTCAATTAACTGTTTTACAATGGCCACTATGCAGAGAGTGCAAAAAGATGTATTACCCCAGGATAAGCCGAAAATCCCTCAATCGGACTTATGTAAACTGGAGGAAGAGGATGCAGAGAGGAAATCTCTCATCAAGAAGTTTAAGTGGGGAGACAGCCCCAAGAAAAGAATTGGTAGCGGTCGTTTTATGCATGATAATTCTGGGAAGAAAAATCATCACTATAGCGCTTCTAGTGGAAGAAACCATACCGGTGCATGAACAAATAGGTCCACAAACTTAAAAGTCCATATGTAACGCTGTTAAGAACGTGGACTGATGAAAAGGCAGAGGAAAATATTACATCCTCATACCAATATGTGAATGAGCTGACCACTCGTTTAAAAACTGGCTGGAAACTTGCCAATGAAAATTTGAAACAAGCCAGAAAAAAAACATGCTGCCTATTATAACAGGAAAGCTAAAGACAGAGAATTGGCTGTGGGAGAGAAGGTACTGCTTCTTCTACCCGGTAGTCAGAATAAATTACAAATTGGATGGCACGGTCCATACACAGTTCTTGAGAAGGTGTCTAGAACCAATTATAAGATAGATAAGAAGGGGAAAGAAAAAATATATCATGTGAATCTCCTGAAGAAATATTTGGAAAGAGAAAATCAGGAAGAGACACATTTGTTGACCTTGTCCATTGCTATGGAGATGAAAAAGGAACCACTTTCATCATTTGAATATCCATTACACCCCTGTGAGACAGCGGCACAGGTGAAAATCAGTACACATTTAACGAAAAATCAGAAAGAGAGAGTGCAACGGGTTCTAGATAATCATACAGAGGTGTTAACGCACCGACCGGGGCATACAAACTTATTGGAATATGATATGAAACTGATAGATCCCACACCTGTCTGTATGAAGCCCTATTCGATTCCTTTTGCTAAGGAGAAAGCTTTGAAGGAAGAGATAGACTATTTGTTGAAAGAAGGAATTATTTCACACAGTGAATCTTCGTATAGTTCCAGTGTGGTGCGCTTAAGGAAACCCTCTGGAGAACATAGACTCTGTATAGATTACAGGAGACTGAATGCTATCACAGAAGGACAGGTGGATCCATTGCCGGACACTAATCAGTTGTTTGCCAGGCTAAATAAAGCTAAATATTTCTCAAAAGTGGATCTGAGTAAAGGATACTATCAGATTCCAGTAAAGCCTGAGGTTAGACCATACCTAGCTTTTAGTACCTCAGAGGGACACTATGAGTTTAACAGATTGCCATTTAGATTGAAGAATGCGCCTAGTGTCTTCTCTAGAATGATGAGAAAATTGTTGGACCCTCTGAATAACCCATGCATCACAAATTTCATGGATGATATCCTTATAGCCACAGAAACATTTGAGGAACATATTGACTCTCTGAACATGCTGTTTGATCGACTTAGAGAAGCGAATTTAACAGCCCGACCAACCAAATGTTGCGTTGGATGTAAAGAATTAGAATTCTTGGGACACACAGTTTATCAGGGAAACATGACCCCTGACCCAAAGAATTTAGAGAAACTAAGGAAAGCCCCGAGACCACAAACCAAGAAGGACGTGAGATCCTTTGTCTCATTATGTGGTTTCTACCAAAAGTATATCAAAAACTTTAATTCCATATGTGCACCGTTAACTGATTTGACACGCAAAGGAAATCCAGATCGAATTACATGGACATCGCAATGTGAATTGGCTTACCAGGAATTGAAGGAAAAGCTTACAAGCAAACCTATTTTGAAATTACCTGACTTAAGTCAAGAATTTGTAGTAAGAACGGATGCCAGTAATATAGGGTTAGGTGCAACTTTGTTACAGAAATCAGATGCATTGGATGGAGAATTAAGCCCAGTGGCATATGCTAGCAGAAAGTTGAATAAAGCTGAAACCAATTACTCAACTAGCGAAAAAGAATGTCTTGCAGTAATATGGGCAATTAAGAAATTCATTATTTATCTGTATGGGAAGGCATTTAAGTTGCAAACGGATCAGAAACCCTTGTCGTTTCTAGCACAGGCTAGGCATGAAAATTCTAGGTTACTCCGATGGTCCTTACTTTTGGCGCCATATAATTTTAGCATTGAGTATATTTCTGGGAAAACAAATTTGGGAGCGGATTTTTTAAGCCGCCATCCGTGTGATGAGAATCACCGTAAACCCCAGAAATAATAAGAAATTTCTCTATGTGTATATAGAATTATAGACTGACATATAACGTCTGTTTTAAGAGGGGAGAATTTGTCGTGAAACATTCTAAATCCACATATATAAATTAAAAAGTAAATGTAAAGCCTAACACATAAATTCAATAAAAGAGAAAGAAGAATGGTAAAGAACAGTGCTGTCACAATGACTGTACTCGAGATCCCCCTTTTTCTACGTCGTTTGCGAAATTGTATCGCTTTCACTGATAAAAAAGCCTACTGCATCACTACACGCTCTCTACAATAAAACGCGTACTGTATTTCTAAGATGACCTAGATTAAAATTCCATTCATTTTATTTTATACACGGCGTGATGAAAAGACAGATGGAATTAGGATAGAGAGAAGGGAGGGCTGAAAGCAGGGACGCATGCAACCCTAACACGCGTCTCGCGATATACAATTAATGCCACCCTCCCCAAGCGAAAGGCCAGAAGCAATACTTTTTTTTCAGATGGACAGTGATTAAAAAACACTACCCATACGAGAGTTAGGTTTAAAAACATGATTAAGGCTTATTGGGAAATATGACATTATACTGTTTTTTGTCTGAAAACATGACAGTACCCAGACACCACATAGTATGGAAGTGAGGAGGTCGCAGCAGCACGACTATCCTAGAAGAAAATACATATTTTGAACGCAGCCACCTAGCTCCATTAAATTTATATATTTTGGGTTCCTTAGGGCTTGCTGACAAAGAATATGTTAAATGTTACGCAAATAGTCTAGGAATTAACAAATTATAGCCAAAAGAAAATGGTGATGCTGTCAGACAACACCAAGTTAGATTTGCACAGTGGCATGTTTTGAAACCACCATGGTACGGGAAATGGGTCAACATGTTACCTCCTATTTGATTGGCGGGAATGATATGTAAGGCTAAACATGATTAGTTGGACTGCAAATACTATTTTGGTTGTCAGGGGAAACGTAGGAAAGTTAATTTTTTTTTTCAAACACTTTTATAAACATGGTCCGATTGGTTAGACCCGCTGATATAGTCAATTGGGAGCGTCAGTTCAGAACCACTTTTTCAAATATAGTTACCAATAAGCAGTGCGTTGAGATCCAGCTCATATTTTCTAAATAAAAGCCTGGGACAGAGGCAGATCGGAGTTTGTGCCATTATTTGTGCAAAAATTCATTGCTAGTCAACGTATCTGTGTATTATTTCCATGAATTGTGGTAAGGTTGATCTCTTTGATATCTTTTGATGAAAATTGCATGTAAATTGATACTGTATGTCTGTATATGTGTGTGGTTCAGTAGCAAACATGAGGCAAAGCCAGATATTGCTCCAACCTGAATAAAACTTGTCAGAGAAAAGTACATCTGCATGGGATCGCCAAATAACACAATGAAACCTAGCTTATTGACTAGAAGGAAAGACTGCTGGAATTGCAGAGGCGTATTAACCTTTAGGGAGAGGGATACTGGTTAAAATCATTTCAGATGAAGCTACAGTTGGCCTAACGCTCTGAACTCAGTGTTTGTGATGTGTTGTGTTCAGTGAGGAAATATATTATAAATTAGTTCTACAGTAGGAGGTACATCCTTCTTGTTTCAGAGACGGTGGTCCTAACTTATTGAAACAGCACTTGGTCTGAGAGTTGCTGAATCCAGAGGCTGGTAGCTTAATCCTTGGTCCAGCTAGCGACCCTTGAGGAGTCTCAAGAACACAGTGAAGCAAGCGAGCCGAGGAGATTGCTTCCTGCTCGCTCACATCAGATAAGAAACTGTGGCCAGAGCAGCTCAAATCTTATATACCCCCTCTAAAATTGACATTATATTAACTAAAGAGGGAAAATTAATTGTTTCATGACTGGAACTGAGAACATCTCTAATACTAGTTCCAACAGAAACAGACAATTGAAGTCATGATGACGAACAACAACGTAGCTTGAACAGCCAGTATTATCTCATATTACCACATCACAACTCACACACATATATAATAATAATAACATATGTAAATACAAAGATCCTGGTTATACTTTGTGTATATACAAATTGAAATTGCATTGTATTGTGATTCCTGGTTCACTATGTAGCTGAATCAGGATCTCTATTATTGAAAAGAACTTAATACATATATTTTTAAAAACTTTAACACTTGACTCATTTAAGTTAGTCTTATAGCGTGTTATATGTGTGTGAGTGTCACAGTGTTTTAAAGAGTTGTGGATTAAACTAAATTGTTTATCTGTCTGTCGGTTGTTGTGCCCATACACTTCATCATTTTCATAACCCTAGACATTTAACGTAGCCATCACAATATTCCAGCATAACTCTGACTGAGGTATAAATGTGGCAGCAAGTAAGGTTATCTGAAAAACACTCCACATATTAGATACAGATACCTTCACAGCTGATCTCAGTCAGTACACTAAGTCCCCTATAAGTATTTATATCATCCCACTTTACCACATATATTGGGGGCTCGTCCGGGATATTGAACTTTCTCATATTATATATTGGGAATAATAAAAATTTAAAAGGTATCCTTGGGTAAAAATAAATAAGGTTGAGCTCTCAGTGCCTGTGGTTGTCCTTGGATATTTAGTTAGAAATTGAATTGTTTAGTTAGATATTGTTTACATTTACCTGTTAGAAAATGGCGGACCTGGCCAAATTTCGATCTGCTGCTGTGCAGACTGCAAAAGAGTTAGGAATGGACGGGCAAGTTATGATTGCTTATGTTACCACTAATTGTGACAAATTTATTGAACAAAAAGAAAAAAGATTAGAAAAAGAGGCTGAAAGAAAGTTAGAGGCTGAAAAAGAAATTAAGAGGCTGCAGATTGAGGCTGACGCTAAGAGGTTGCAGATTGAGGCTGACAAAGAGGCTAGAGCAATGGAGGCGGAGGCTAAGAAGTTACAATTGGAGGCTGAGGCTAAGAAGGTCCAACTGGAGGCAGAAAGAGAAGAAAAAAAGGCAGAAAGGGAAGCAGAGAGAGGAAGATAGAAAGATTACAAAGGGAGCACGAATTACGACTAAGGGAGCTGGAATTACAAGGCCATGCTCCTGAAAATGGTGCCAGTCCCTTTACCTCCGATGCTACTGCTAGTCAGGGAGCCTCAACCTCAGCTATGAACTTTCATTTAGATCATTTTGTTGAGAAAGACGATGATATTGAGAGCTATCTAAATAGATACGAACTATTAGCTACCACGTATGGGTTAGAGAGAGAAAGGTGGAGCTTAAAGTTATCCCAAGGGCTTCGTGGGGCAGCTTATGAAGTTTTTGCCAAAATGAACAGAGATGATCAAGAAAATTATGACATGCTAAAGCAGGCTTTGTTATTGAGGTATGAAAAAAATGGTGAATTTTATCGTAAGAAGTTTAGAAATGCTAAGCTGTTGTCTGGGGAGACATACCACCAATTCTCTGCCAGACTGGAAACCTATTTGGAGAAATGGACTGCTCTGGGGAAGACCCAAGATCTTAAAGAGATGATCATGATAGAGCAATTAAGAGAGTCCATGGCTCCAGACCTGAGAAAGTTTCTCATGGAACAAGATGCAGAGAGACTGGGTGAGTTGCTAAATGTTGCTGAAAGGTATCAAGCAGCTCAGGCAGAGGTATCAGGTAATAGAAAGAAACAGGTAGATAATTTTAAGGCACCACAGAACTTTAATAAATTTGATCCTAGAGATCAGAACAAAGGTAAGCACCAGTTTGATAGGCCACGGTATGACAATAAAAATAAAACCCCACAATTCGATGAAAGGAAATATGATGAAAGAAAATCTTTCAACCAAAAAAGAAGGTGGTGTAAGAATTGTCAGATGGACAATCATGACACTGACCATTGCAGAAGGAAACCTGTGTATATGGCTGCCCTTCAGGTCAGGTCGACCTCAAGACAGGAGGAGGTTATTCTGATAGATACCACTCCAGAAGAGTTGAGGAAGGCACAGGCTGGGGATAAGACCCTCAAGCCTTGTTTTAGGAAATTGTCAACTTGTCATACAACTCCAGGCAAGGGAGATTTTTACATGAAAAACAAGTTGATGTATAGGAAGACTGGAACTAGATCCACTGGTCACGGAAAGTTGGTTCTTCCAAAAAGGTATAGGGCAGACTTAATAAGGAGCTTACATGTGAAACAAGATAGGGACCATGAGAAAATAGGTACCATCATTCAAAAGGTAGCTCAGAATTATTATTGGCCCAAAGCAAGGTGGGACATTGAAAATTTTGTAGAAAGGTGTAGCATAGCACATGAGGGAACACCCACAACTGGGAACATTGATCAGACCTTAGCACGAGACGGGGCAAACTTAGGCCTGACAAGGACAAGAAAAATAAATTTAATAAAGTGGACCAAATGGAATGGGAAGCCCCTTTTCACGGACAAGCTTCAATTAACTGTTTTACAATGGCCACTATGCAGAGAGTGCAAAAAGATGTCTTACCCCAGAATAAGCCGAAAATCCCTCAATCGGACTTATGTAAACTGGAGGAAGAGGATGTAGAGAGGAAATCTCTCATCAAGAATTTTAAGAGGGGAGACAGCCCCAAGAAAAGAATTGGTAGCGGTCGTTTTGTGCATGATAAGTCAGGGAAGAAAAATCATCACTATAGCGCTTCCAGTGGAAGAGACCAAACCGGTGCATGGACAAATAGGTCCACACAATTAAAGGTCCATATGAAGCGCTGTTAAGAACGTGGACTGATGAAAAGGCAGAGGAAAATATTACATCCTCATACCAATATGTGAATGAGCTGACCACTCGTTTAAAAACTGGCTGGAAACTTGCCAATGAAAATTTGAAACAAGCCAGGAAAAAACATGCTGCCTATTATAACAGGAAGGCGAAAGACAGAAATTTGGCTGTGGGAGAGAAAGTACTGCTTCTTTTGCCCGGGAGTCAGAATAAATTACAAATTGGATGGCAGGGTCCATATACAGTTCTAGAGAAGGTGTCTAGAACAAATTATAAGATAGATAAGAAGGGGAAAGAAAAAATCTATCATGTGAATCTCCTGAAGAAATATTTGGAAAGAGAACATCAGGAAGAGACACACTTGTTGACCTTGTCCATTGCCATGGAGATGAAAAAGGAACCACTTTCATCATTTGAATATCCATTACACCCCTGTGAGACAGCAGCACAGGTGAAAATCAGTACACATTTAACGAAAACTCAGAAAGAGAGAGTGCAACAGGTTCTAAATAATCATGCAGAGGTGTTAACAGACCGACCAGGGCATACAAACCTATTGGAATATGATATGAAACTGATAGACCCCACACCTGTCTGTATGAAGCCATATTCGATTCCGTTTGCTAAGGAGAAAGCTTTGAAGGAAGAGATAGACTATCTGTTGAAGGAAGGAATTATTTCACACAGTGAATCTTCGTATAGTTCCGGTGTTGTACTCTTAAGGAAACCCTCTGGAGAACATAGACTCTGTATAGATTACAGGAGACTGAATGCTATTACAGAAGGACAGGTGGATCCATTGCCGGATACAAATCAGTTGTTTGCCAGGCTAAATAAAGCTAAATATTTCTCAAAAGTGGATCTGAGTAAAGGATACTATCAGATTCCAGTAAAGCCTGAGGTTAGACCATACCTAGCTTTTAGTACCTCAGAGGGACACTATGAGTTTAACAGATTGCCATTTGGATTGAAGAATGCGCCTAGTGTATTCTCTAGAATGATGAGAAAATTGTTGGACCCTCTGAATAACCCATGCATCACAAATTTCATGGATGATATCCTGATAGCAACCGAAACATTTGAGGAACATATTGACTCTCTGAACATGCTGTTTAATCGACTTAGAGAAGCGAATTTAACAGCCCGACCAACCAAATGTTGCGTTGGATGTAAAGAATTAGAATTCTTGGGACACACAGTTTATCAGGGAAACATGACCCCTGACCCCAAGAATTTAGAGAAACTAAGGAAAGCCCCGAGACCACAAACCAAGAAAGACGTGAGATCCTTTGTCTCATTATGTGGTTTCTACCAAAAGTATATTAAAAACTTTAATTCCATATGTGCACCGTTAACTGATTTGACACGCAAAGGAAATCCAGATCAAATTACATGGACAGCACAATGTGAATTGGCTTACCAGGAATTGAAGGAAAAGCTTACAAGCAAACCTATTTTGAAATTACCTGACTTAAGTCAAGAATTTGTAGTAAGAACGGATGCCAGTAATATAGGGTTAGGTGCAACTTTGTTACAGAAATCAGATGCATTGGATGGAGAATTAAGCCCAGTGGCATATGCTAGCAGAAAGTTGAATAAAGCTGAAACCAATTACTCAACTAGCGAAAAAGAATGTCTTGCAGTAATATGGGCAATTAAGAAATTCATTATTTATCTGTATGGGAAGGCATTTAAGTTGCAAACGGATCAGAAACCCTTGTCGTTTCTAGCACAGGCTAGGCATGAAAATTCTAGGTTACTCCGATGGTCCTTACTTTTGGCGCCATATAATTTTAGCATTGAGTATATTTCTGGGAAAAACAATTTGGGAGCGGATTTTTTAAGCCGCCATCCGTGTGATGAGAATCACCGTAAACCCCAGAAATAATAGGAAATTTCTCTATGTGTATATAGAATTATAGACTGACATATAACGTCTGTTTTAAGAGGGGAGAATTTGTCGTGAAACATTCTAAATTCACATATATAAATTAAAAAGTAAATGTAAAGCCTAACACATAAATTCAATAAAAGAGAAAGAAGAATGGTAAAGAACAGTGCTGTCACAATGACTGTACTCGAGATCCCCCTTTTTCTACGTCGTTTGCGAAATTGTATCGCTTTCACTGATAAAAAAGCCTACTGCATCACTACACGCTCTCTACAATAAAACGTGTACTGTATTTCTAAGATGACCTAGATTAAAATTCCATTCATTTTATTTTATACACGGCGTGATGAAAAGACAGATGGAATTAGGATAGAGAGAAGGGAGGGCTGAAAGCAGGGACGCATGCAACCCTAACACGCGTCTCGCGATATACAATTAATGCCACCCTCCCCAAGCGAAAGGCCAGAAGCAATACTTTTTTTTCAGATGGACAGTGATAAAAAACACTACCCATACGAGAGTTAGGTTTAAAAACATGATTAATGCTTATTGGGAAATATGACATTATACTGTTTTTTGTCTGAAAACATGACAGTACCCAGACACCACATAGTATGGAAGTGAGGAGGTCTGAACAGCGCGGGTATCCGAATAGAAAATACATAGTTTGAACGCAGCCACCTGGCTCCATTAAATTTATATATATTTGGGTTCCTTAAGACTTGCTGACAAAGAATATGTTAAATGTTACGCAAATAGTCTAGGAATTAACAAATTATAGCCAAAAGAAAATGGTGATGCTGTCAGACAACACCAAGTTAGATTTGCACAGTGGCATGTTTTGAAACCACCATGGTACGGGAAATGGGTCAACATGTTACCTCCTATTTGATTGGCGGGAATGATATGTAAGGCTAAACATGATTAGTTGGACTGCAAATACTATTTTGGTTGTCAGGGGAAACGTAGGAAAGTTAAATTTTTTTTTTCAAACACTTTTGTAAGACATGGTCCGATTGGTTAGACCCGCTGATATAGTCAATTGGGAGCGTCAGTTCAGAAACCACTTATTCTAATAAAAATATAGTTACCAATAAGCAGTGCGTTGAGATCCAGCTCATATTTTCTAAATAAAAGCCTGGGACAGAGGCAGATCGGAGTTTGTGCCATTATTTGTGCAAAAATTCATTGCTAGTCAACGTATCTGTGTATTATTTCCATGAATTGTTGTAAGGTTGATCTCTTTGATATCTTTTGATGAAAATTGCATGTAAATTGATACTGTATGTCTGTATATGTGTGTGGTTCAGTAGCAAACATGAGGCAAAGCCAGATATTGCTCCAACCTGAATAAAACTTGTCGGAGAAAAGTACATCTGCATGGGATCGCCAAATAACACAATGACACCTAGCTTATTGACTGGAAGGAAAGACTGCTGGAATTGCAGAGGCGTATTAACCTTTAGGGAGAGGGATACTGGTTATAATCATTTTAGATGAAGCTACAGTTGGCCTAACGCTCTGAACTCAGTGTTTGTGATGTGTTGTGTTCAGTGAGGAAATATATTATAAATTAGTTCTACAGTAGGAGGTACATCCTTCTTGTTTCAGGGACGGTGGTCCTAACTTATTGAAACAGCACTTGGTCTGAGAGTTGCTGAATCCAGAGGCTGGTAGCTTAATCCTTGGTCCAGCTAGCGACCCTTGAGGAGTCTCAAGAAGACAGTGAAGCAAGCGAGCAGAGGAGATTGCTTCCTGCCGCCATCACATCAGATAAGAAACTGTGGCCAGAGCAGCTCAAATCTTATATACCGCCTCTAAAATTGACATTATATTAACTAAAGAGGGGAAATTAATTGTTTCCATGACTGGAACTGAGAACATCTCTAATACTAGTTCCAACAGAAACAGACATTTGAAGTCATGATGACGAACAACAACGTAGCTTGAACAGCCAGTATTATCTCATAGTACCACATCACAACTCACACACACATATAATAATAATAACATATGTAAATACAAAGATCCTGGTTATAACTTGTGTATATACAAATTGAAATTGCATTGTATTGGGATTCCTGGTTCACTATGTAGCTGAATCAGGATCTCTATTATTGAAAAGCACTTAATACATATATTTTTAAACTTTAACACTTGACTCATTTAACATAGTCTTATAGCATGTTATATGTGTGTGAGTGTCACAGTGTTGTAAAGAGTTGTGGATTAAACTAACGTGTTTATCTGTCTGTTATTGTTGTGACTTACACTTCATCATTTTCATAACCCTAGACATTTAACGTAGCCATCACAATATTCCAGAATAACTCTGACTGAGGTATAAATGTGGTAGCAAGTAAGGTTATCTTTAAAACACTACACATATTAGATACAGATACCTTCACAGCTGATCTCAGTCAGTACACTAAGTCCCCTATAAAGACTTATATCATCCCACTTTACCACAGTCACTTCGAAGATTTTCCCCGAAAACACAATGGACATTCGTCCCTTCAGAAACCAGGACACCTCACGGCTTGCCGGAAGTCTAACTCAACTTCGCGCTTAAAAAAAACCCGCGCATGAGCATACGCCCGAACTGTCTACCTTTGACCCTAAAGGTCAAACACAATGAATGAATAAACAAGGGAAGACAACCCCTAATCAACCTGACATCGCAGGTAAAGACACAATTATTCTTATGATAAAAATAAGCAAATACCTTGACAGATGACTCCGTCGAAAATGACAGCAACAATAGGTTAGAAGATATTTATGGTCCTGTCTGAGCAGAGGTAATAGTGGTAAATATGTAAGAATAAAGATGTAAGAAATAGGTTTTTTTACGAGTGAATAGTGAAGGAGAAGATCTGTCTCTGGACTGAGTAAATTCTCTAATCCAGCCTATCTAAACGACTATATTTAGTGTAAGACAACCTTTCACTCTCGTATATTGTGATATATAAGTTTACTACTCACATACACACAATTATGTGACAACAAGACACACAAACGTGAAAAAACTATGGTTAATTTGGGTATGGATCTGACCAACACACGAAGTTAAGTTGTTTTTTTGTTTATTATCATTAAACTTCACAACATCCAACATATAGAGAAATCAATAAAATCCTGTTTACAGACATATGAAAATAACCGAATAAGTGCTCTCCCCATTGTTGAGAAAGGATCCCAAAAGAAATAAATAACTCAAAGGTCAAAGATAAGCACTGGTGTACATAATAGAATATGTAGAACAAGTCCCACTAAATTACTTCTCAGTAAAGTATACAAGTTTAGCGAATTAAAAAAGAAGTTAGTACAATGTTTGTAACAAAGAAAAATATTCTCTCTCTCTCTCTCTCTCTCTCTCTCTCTCTCTCTCTCTCTCTCTCTCTCTCTGTCATACGTGGCTACAAACCATCTCCCTTACCCACTCTTGAAGTTGTTATCCCTTGAAAAAATACAATAGTCCCTGAACCTACACTGTCAGGTGGGTTTGCACAAATAAGGCCACAGTCCAGCTTATATCGAATAATAATTACAAGGTGAACGCCAAATTTGGTGGTTTAATTTTCCCTGGATGTGACAACTGTCACCGCGAATAGTTACCGAAGCAAGACGTGCTCTGGACGTTCACAGTTGCAAAAGGAGATAAATAATTCCAACATTGTCAAACATCTGATTGCGAAGAAAAATGTTACAATAGATAAAATTGATGATGGTAAATCCTATCGGCTAACTTTATGATGAGTGCCGATTTTGAAACAGCGTAGTATTCTGGATCACTCCATTGGTACGACTGTCGAACGTCATGAATATATGTTATTTTGTAAGCTCAGTGAGCTGGAAAAATTGAATAAATAATTCTGGGTAAAGTACAGTCCAATTAAGCTTTAATTTTAATGTTCTTTTGTCTCTTGGGCCCAACTGGTTCACGGAGGAACTTGGGACTGGTAGCCAACAAGAAGACACCATTAATCCGTCACTGAATGAAGAAATAGGACCGAACTAGCCCAAAAATCGAAGACCCAAATTCCAAACCGGTGGCCGCTTGTTATTTTTTTCAAATCAGATACTATATTGTGAAGAAAAGAATATTTATGAAAAATAATGCTCCTATCCTATCTACCCGTAGGTATTCCGCTGTGGTGTCGTGAGTTGGTCTGTTTCACAACACAGCCTTCCGTATAATTCTGAGTAACTCTGACCACACCGCGCGTCATACATAATGAGAACTGTATGATACACTAGCCAATGGGAAAGACTTCCTTATTCGTGTGTTTACTGAAACGTACTAGGCTTAACATGGAGTATCATTCCGTGCAACCAAGTGAAGGATGCCATTTAATTACATATGTCATAAAGAAGTACCACTGGTAAGAGGTCTCTAATTCAACAACAGGAATGTTATTTTAGAGGTAGGTGTAAAGACTTCCTCAGAAACTAGTTTATTAAGAAAGAAATATCGTATGGAAAGGCCTCGACACATCATATTAGTCCCTAATTTGGCTAGTTAAAGTATGCATAGAATAAAATGCACCTATGAGACTAAAAGATTATAGATAAATAGATAAAGAATAATTCAGGGTATAATTTAAGCTTTGGGTGAATAAAATCGCTCCAGAAATAAGAAAGATAATTGGGGAAAATAGTTTTTCATAATTGAACAGAGTGACAAATTATGCCTCATTCTGAGATTTTCAATACCGCTTTAGCCCCTGCGTTCCGGTTCGCCGGATGTGCTAGTATAAATAGACCTTGCCCTTGCTAAATTGAGATTATAAGATTTGAAAGAAAAAAAACAAAGCGAGCAGAAGAAGCGGTAAAATGTTAAGAAAGGATGCCTTTGACATTTGTACCTGAGAGCAGAACATTCTGACCATTAACATCTCGACTGTGTGTGTGACTGAGGGTAAGAAAGAATATATCTATATGTATATAATTATAAGTAATTCTATTAATTTACTACTGTGTGCGATAGGGCGTGTGTAGACTTGTTTCTGCAAGCATTGTGTAATTTCTGGAGGCTTTACCAGCATGTGTATAAATATTAAGAATACATTAAGAATGGAAGCAGAAAAGGTGTCCATGATTTTAGAAAAGCATTTTAAGAATTATCTCTTGATGGAATGAATCACACATACCAGGAATATAAGGAAGGGGGACAGAAATTGTTTTAATGTATTGATCAAGGTATCACTTAGTATTTTGTACTAGACCAAATCATTATACAGAGGCGTAGCAAGGACAAATGGATCTAACTAAGGATTTAGAAGGAAAGTGTAGTCACGGTGAACTGGCTGTGGGTAATACTAGTATAAATTGTCCTGTGCATCTGCTAGCACATTGTCTGACACTATCTATCATCTCCATCTTGTGTAATAATGGAATAGTGATGGACCATGTAGGGGTTACGTTTATTTTTGTTTCGGGTTAAATCCTGAAAACTACACAAATTTAAAAGAGTCATCCACCTCTGCTGGACTCTGTGGTGCGAGTGCTCTTGTGGTCAACAGAGCCAGATACCCAGCTTCCACTTCCTAGAGAAATTCATAATACGTGTCCATCCATGGCAAGAGTGTGAACGATTTCTTACAAAAGATAAGTGGCAAAAAAAGCCACTAGTCATTGTTTCCAGATTATACCCCGACATTAACAAACAAGATACTAATAAAGATAACCTACAGTGTATGATAAAAAGTGTGGACATAAATTTACCCAGTACTAGCTTCACAGTCAAGAAATAGTGACAAAACTCGTTAGTATCATATAAATTGTTCTTCAAAAGGAGATAATTAATAAAGGTGATAACCTTCAACAAGTGAATGACTTTTTTGAGATTGTTAATTATTTTTCAAATGTATATTGATTTATTGTTGTAAATAAATTTGAATTCATTTCAAACTTTCCAGACCGAAAAGAGAAACGGTATAGGATAAATAAATTGTAAATATTTACCAGCAGACTTACTTAATTATTAAAGTTGAGTTTATGTTCTTGTGGTAAATAATTGTATTAATACCCCTAGCAGAGTCAAGAACAATAATAATAATAATAATAATAATAATATAATAATTAAGGGGGGATCTTGAGAGGGAGTCTATTGGGATCCAGGATAATACACTAACATCATACCTGGAAACTTATACAGCTTGACCCTACCTTTGATATCCATTCACCCTTACTCTTTTCAGAGAAGGGGGTATTACTTATAAGACCAGAATCTTATCTGGCACTATCCTGGTATCACCTGATACAACTTTTTTGTCCAGGATATCTTATATTTTAATAGCATCTCAACCCTCTCGCGACATATGGCATGTCGGGAATAAAAGGGTATGTGCCCTCCCCCGTTACTGCCTGCGAGAAAATGAACCGTGCACAAAGTCAGTTATTTTTCAATCTTTAACAAATATCGCACTTTAACAAATATCGCCTGTCATTACTAGCTATTAGTTTTGTCACGTGATATTAACACTAGTCCCTTATATAATTTCACACAATGAAATATAATGCGAATTATATTAATCACTCATCCGTCACGGGTAATAATCTCCGTCAGCTAAACCGTATCTTCTGGTGTAAGAAAATAGGGTGATGAAATTTACATTACTGAACAACTGGCAAGAATATATCTACGCGTTATGTTATGTCACTGGTTTAACAACAGGGATTTACATTGAATTAAAAGATAGTAAACTTAACACATTTTAACACTTAGCACAACTCCTATTACCACAAATCAGAAAATGGAATCCCCCCGAAACAATATAACACATTTAGCAAAAAATGGTTCTAGTCTGGCGTGAATAGATTATCCAAAATTTTCTGAGCAACTCTGATACTGAACTGAAGAGAACGCAGTTTATAGACAGATCAGAGTGTAATTTTTCTAGAAGATGTTATAATTCACACATTCTGCGTAGCAATGAAATCGTTCCCACCTAAAAGATTTTGTTCGTTCGCTTTACTCAGCGATGTTGGTCGACATCATAACACTTGCCCTGCAACGGGCTTCTCTTAGATTACGTCCCCTTCTGTAGATCAATCATTACCTACCCCTGACCTTACGCACATCAAAGGTGGTCGGGAAAATATTATCGCCCCTGTATCTCTTCAAACATTACGTTTGTTCTTCCACGCGCGCCTGTCTAATAACCGATAATTGGGAAATAAGCTCGCGTGAGAACTCAGGTAAACAATCATGATTCGCTCCCCTGAATGAATGACAGTTTGCGGAAGTGTGTAAACAAGCTCGTTGTTATGGTCAAGTACAAAAAGAGGCGTGGATTAAATGGTGAGTCATACAGACAGAAATTGCGTGGGTTGGCTTAGCAAATGGCAGACCCTAAATGGGAAAGCAAAGGCGTCAGATTACTGTATCTATATTTACTTTTTACGTCACATATCCCCAGAGACGAGGAATTCAACACGGTCTAGAATAAAACATATGTCATGCAGAAATGATTGTACAGAAAAAGTTTTCAGGATAGCACTGATTCCATGCACTCAAAGGTAAGCAACCATTATAATCTCCAGATTATACAAACAATGAAACAGATTCCCAGCAACCCATATTATATTTTTAAACTAAAAAAAAAGGTAAATGATCCCGTTACACCCACCCACATTGAGGGATATTGGGAATATGGTATTAGGCCTATATTTCAAAGGAACTCTTATTTGGAAAATATAAATAAATGTATATATATATATATATATATATATATATATATATATATATATATATAATATATATATATATATATATATAATATATATATATATATATATATATATATATATATATATATATATATATATATATATATATATATATATATATACTCGTACATACTCGTATATCATACAATCATACATTCGTCGTGTTCCGTCCTACTTCCACTGTTTGGTTGAACGGCGTAGAAAACTAGACAACAGGCTTACTGGAAATCATACCCAGGACCTTCCGAACGACACCATTGTCTAGCTATGGGAGCGAATCCTTGCTATCCTCTATGCCAACTAGGCACAACAAAAATAGGGCTTCGTGGACATAGGTATTCCTAGCCCGTACCAGATTTTGTCTTGATCATGTAGCCATTTCTTCGCTGCATGAATCCCTCCTTCATCATCTTCAAACCTTGTCCCACGGAGTGCATCTTTAAATGGACCAAATAGATGAAAATCAGAGGGTGCCAAATCGGGACTATAGGGTGGATGGGGTAGTACAGTCCAACCCAATTTGGTGATTGCTTCCCGTGTTGCCAGACTTGCGTGAGGGCGCGCATTGTCGTGAAGGAGAAGCAGGTCTGCTGGATTCTTGTGCGGCCGAACTCTGCAAAAACGTTGATTGAGTTTTTTCAATGTCTAAATGTAAGCTTGCGAATTGATTGTCTCTCCTCTTGGCATAACGTCCACAAGAATCACACCTTCAATGTCCCAAAAGACAGTGATCATGACCTTTCCAGCTGAAGGAATTGTCTTGAATTTCTGTCTTCTTGGTGATTGCGGATAATGCCACACCATTGACTGTCTTTTTGTCTCAGGTTCAAAATGATGTCCCAGGTTTCGTCACCTGTAACGATCTTAGCCAAAAAATTCTCTCCATCAGCATTAAAACGCTTCAACAATTCAGAAGAAATTGCTTTCCTTTGCAATCGGTGGTCCTTTGTGAGACTTCGGGGAACCCATCTTGCGCAAACCTTAGAAAATCCGAGAGTTTTTATAACTGCATTTGCACTACCAATGCTGACTGACAGCTGTAAGGCTAATTGTTGAGTAGTGATTCGCCTATCAGTAAGAATAATGCCCTCAGCGCATTTCAACATTTCTGCGTTGGTGGCTGTGGCAGGACGTCCACAGTGCGGCCGATCAAGCAGCTCCGTATCTCCACTTCCTGATTCTTTGATTCTCTGAACCCAGCGACTGACTGTACTCCTGTCGACTGCAAAACTTCCATACACATCACATAGACGCTTGTGAATGTGTTCACAACAGTTTCCCTCTCTGCAACGAGAAATTCTATCACAATTCGCTGTTTATAACGCAAGTTGCTAACACGCTCCATTTCAACGGTTTAGGGCAGCCGCATTATTTGGCCGGTTGCAGTGCAATTTGGTGCACACAATTGGCACATGCCATATTTGAAGTGTTCAAAATTTCATGCTTCTATCTTCATTATTAGCTGAGAAAAATGATGTGGTGCATTACTTTCTGAATGCCCCTCGTATTTGGGCAGATTGTCCCCACAATTTTAGTTAATCTTTTATGTAAACTATCTTGTCCTCATTTTCAAAGACCTGTCCAAACGATATGACTGGACAGGCAAAATAAATTGTACAAAAAAATTAATTTAAAGAAAAACTTAACCACAGGTTTTATTCACTTCCTCATAGTAACTTAAAGTGTTTTGTGTTGTGTACAATCATTTCATTTCTCCCCTGGACAGTAGGTATATCATACACCATACACTAGAGCCAACACAGTGACCGTGTGAGATCTAGGGAGGTAGCGTTAGGTTCCCTGCACATAATTCATCATCATCATTTATAGAGTCAGGGGCCTACATGTGCTTGACCTCACACGGTTAATACATACACGGATTTCATTCTTTTTAGGATACCATCATAACCTAGTACTACATACATCTTTAAATGGACCAAATATATATAAACTATGTGCATTAAAGAGAAATACGTAGTTAGTAAGCTGTATTTGAGCCATATACATGTTTATTTATCGCTTTACAAATACAAATGCATATTAATATTACAATAAAAGAAAAAAGCCTGTACTGTTCTTCTTAATTTTACAACAAACGTTTAAACAGTAAATAAGTATTACTGTAAAAAGTACGATTTTTATTCTCAGAAATATTACGTCCCTTGGTAATAAAAAATTACATTCCTAAGAATTATAGCAAAACTGCATCTTAACGTTTTAGTATGAGGGAAAAAGTGATGCTATTGTGTGTAGAAAATTGATAAGAGTCCACAACATCAATGTGTATTGAATAAAGAAAGTTAGTTAAAAGCTATATAGCTTACAAGATTGTTGTATCGTAATAAAGTACTAAACATTAGTGATTTATATATATTATTATATTCAAATTACGTGTAGTGTGGTGTCTATAGTATATTTCTTTAACCTGTCTATATTTCTTGTCCTTGTTTATTTGTACCTGTGGCTGACGATGGGTCAAACCCGAAACGTGCCATGTTTCTTGTGTACCGTTAATCTGTAAAACGTATCTAATACCTTTTTATTTGTTTATTTATATTTAAACATCACTCATCTACATTATACTTAACACATTAACTACCGTAGGTGTATGCACAAAGTAAGCTGTAATTTTCGTATTTGGTTGCATATTTTTATGAATCACACGTCATTTTAAAGATAAATGAATGTACTATTACAATAAGCTAAAGAAATTATGTTTACAGTTACATTAAATATTAATAATAATAATAATAATAATAATAGCCCCTTCAGTCATAACTGACTATGGGAATGCGCCCCTGAGGTGGCAGCCCTCAGCTGCTTATTTTCCTGGTATTTTCGACGTTTTCTCCTCACCTCTGCTTCTTGTGTGAGCCTCTCTTCGCCCAATCTGAGGTGGTGCCGTAAATAGCATCGCCACTTAGTGCGATCGGCAGCTTCATCCTCCCATGTTGCTGGATCCGTGTCCAGTGCCCTCATATCTCTCTTGCACACATCTTTGAACCTCAGCTGTGGTCGCCCAACTGTTCTCTTGCCATCTGCTAATTGTCCGTAGAAGATATCTTTTGGGATGCGACCATCTTCCATGCGGCGAACATGGCCAAGCCAGCGACGTGTGCGCTGATAATAATATTAATTGATTAAAAGACAAAGTTTCAATTTTTTTTTTAAAATTATCAACTTACCAACATGTTGTTTGTTTCTAAGGCAGTTAATGCCCTTCTGTAGGTGATTACCATGTAGACATATTGCATAATAATTACAGCATTGGTAGCTTACATAATGACACTTAAACCACTTCTATAAAATCTCAACATTTGCATGCAGACCTGGTTCACAAGTTGGGACGAAATAAAAAACTATTTAATGTTTCACCCTCGCTAACTTTCTGCCGTTGTTTTCATTCTTAGTTACATTATTTTCTGCACCATTTGTAACTCTAATCGAGGTGGTTGCTATTTTACGGCCCTCCGATGGCCGAGGACTTGCAATATTTTCACTATCATAACTGCTTGTGACGGTATTGCCTCCCTTGCTTTGCAGTAGTGGTCCAACAGTGGCCAAAACTCAAGAGTATCTAATATGGGATTCAATGGTGTTTTGCCTTCGCCCTTGATTACTCTTGGCATATCTGTAAATAGAAGGGTAATGACGCTTCTATCTCAATTTAGTGTTCACAAGATATTCAGATACGCGAAAACAATGCTGCTTTGCCTGATCACGTTAATTCTAGAATCTGCAGACAACTTTTGTGAAGAATTAAGCAATGATTAATCTTAGCTTGTTCAAGCCCTCACCTCTGAATTACTCAGTGGAATTCGTATTATTCTGGTAAAGCTCTGTTTAGAGTGTTTGTAGTAAATTGACTGAGACAAACATGCAGTACATTTAAAATGATTCAATCGAATTGAATTTGTATAATTACAAATGACAAAATGAAATAATCATTTAGGTTTTAACAATTCGAAAATAAATTGAATAGTTATGGATCAAGAAAAAGTTATCATCACGGTCGTGATAAGATGTAAATATTTACAAGAAGTTCAAGTGGCAGCATATATATTGAACTCAGCTGCCAATGACTGTTCTGCTCCTTCTAATGGTTGGTTCTTTTTACACCGCTCATGCTCGTCCCTGCTCAAGGTTGTCGGCTGTAGCTCGTTTCCCAGAAATGTCACGGAGAGTCTAGAAAGATGGTCCCTCATCTTAAAGCTTAGGCCACTGTTCCCTTCTTGTTCCAGAGATAGCACTTTCTTCTGGTACCACCAATAACTGTGGTAAAATAATAGAAACGAAACGCCCTCCTCAGTATTGCGCTTCCCGACACATACTTATGTGTCCCCTTTCTTTTTGCACCATCCCATTTAACTCAGAATTTACCCTCGACGAAATTGTGTTTATCACAAACTCTCTGTTAGAGACAAGATAGTGTTCCTCGCAGACTCTCTGTTAGAGACACGATAGCGTCCATCACAGACTCTCTGTTAAAGACAAGATAGTGTTCCTCACCGTCTCTCTGTTAGAGACAATATAGTGTTCCTTATAGACTCTCTGTTAGAGATAAGAAAATGTTCCTCACAGTCTCTCTGTTAGAGACAAGATAGTAATCCTCACAGACTCTCTGTTAGAGACAAGATAGTGTTCCACACAAACTCTCTGACAGAGACAAGATAGTGTTCCTCACATAATCTCTGTTAGAGACAAGATAGTGTTCATCGCAGACACTCTGTTAGAGACCAAATAGTGTTCCTCACAGTCTCCCTGTTAGAGACAAGATAGTTTTTCTCGCAGTCTCTCTGTTAAGTACAAGATAGTGTTCCTAAGTGTGTCCCTATTAGAAACAAGATTGTGTTCCTCACAGACTCTCTGTTGGAGACAAAATAGTGGTCCTCTCAGACTCTAGAGACAAGATAGTGTTCCTCACAGACTCTCTGTTGGAGACAAGATAGTGTTCCTCACAGACTCTCTGTTAGAGACAAGATAGTATTCAACACACTCTCTCTGTTAGAGAAAAGATAGTGCTCCTCACAGACTCTCTGTGAAAGACAAGATAGTGTTCCTAACAGACTCTCGGTTATAGCTGCACTCAGAAAAGATAAAGAAACAAATACAGCTGGCTTTTTAGAAGTGTCACAGGAGCCGTGACATGCAAACAAAATGACGGAATAAAAAGGAATAAAGGACTAACTATAAGGAGAAGAAAAAAGTACTCTCGATGCGGATGACAGAAAAGAAAAGTCATCGAGAGACCAACGACGTCATATACAGAACAACGGGGATGACGTCAGAGAGTTACAAGATGTCCCCTGAACCAGAAGGGCGTCCTTTTTTTTATTTCGAGGAGAAGAGCCAAATCAAGGGAATGAAAGAACTGTGAGAGGAAAAACCAACAATTGAGATCAACTGGTATGACCATCTAGCTTACAGTGAAGTACTACAACATTTGGTCAGGCAAGAGAATAAGTAAAATGAGTGAGTCCGTTTTAAAGAAGAGCGTTAGAATGCAAGGAGGTCATAAAGACGTCTTTCAATGTTAAAAACTATGATTTAAGGAATGCCTTCGAAAGTCGATTCCGAGGGGTAACTCTGTATAAGAAATGACGGTCCAATGTTTGCATGATACTTGCCAGACCATGAAGCAAAGAAACTTGTAAATTGAAAACATATTAAAGAACTGTTTGACATTTCCAAAGAGACTGTGACTTCCATTGAACACCTCAGTTCGTGTCGTATTTTGAATTCATTGCTCAAGGCGTTGAGGTAACAAATTGTCTCATTTGTTCACACACCACTGTCTACCACTACCCAGCCACTATTCGATCACCACAACGCGGGCCATTAAGTGAAGTTGTTACATTGTAGTAACCTACAAAATACATTACGCTGTGACACTGGTGGTGTTGTTTGGTTGCCGTTTTAACCGGGATTCTGATGTGATGACGGCGGCCGGAATCTGTGACATGTGTGGTGTTGTCTGGTGCTGTGACCAGGATTCGAACCTGGGTTGTCGCAGATCGAGATCAAATTGATTGTTCAGCCCTGCGTGCTTGAACGTTACTGTCGAGGATCATCTCAAATCGATTGTTCAACCCTGCGTGTTTGAACGTTACAGTCAGCTTCATATCAAATCGATTGTTCAACCCTGCGTGCTTGAACGTTACTGTCGAGGATCATCTCAAAATCGATTGTTCAACCCTGCGTGCTTGAACGTTACTGTCGAGGATCATCTCAAATTGATTGTTTAACCCTGCGTGCTTGAACTTTGCAGTCAGCTTCATCTCAAATTGATTGTTCAACCCTGTGTGTTTGAACGTTACGGTCAGCCTCATAGCGGATCGCATTGAGACCTATAGAGGAGAAGCGGGCAGAGTGTGCAACATTTCGGAAGCACCTAGACACTGGGAAGGCCTAAATAAGAGACGAAATAGAATAGCGATACGGAATTTTCTACAAGAGATAAAGAGTGGAAGGTTTTTCGAAGTAAATGATTTACATGTTAAGACAGAAAATGGACACTGTGTTAAGATACAAGTGTATAAAATGGAAGGAACTACCAACAGTGAGATTAATAATGGAGCGGAGATCAATTGTATGAGAGAGAGACCAACGTTGAACTTGAAGAGAAAACTTGATGATAATAGGATTAAAGTAGACAAGAAAACAAACACTGTTGCAACTCAGACAGAAGGGACGGACTTAGTGTCTGAACTTATTAATAAACAGAATAGCAAAAGATGTAAACATCTAAAGAAGGAGTTTGAGAGGCAAAAACGTTATGCGGATAAAAAGGCCAAGTTACAAGAATTTCAGCCAGGTGACAGAGTTTACTATAAGAAGCATGTGCGCCCCACTAAATGTGATAACCATTGGATAAAAGGTTATGTTATTCTGGAGAGAACCACCTTAATTAATTATAGAATATGAAATGAGAAATTGAATTATACAACCAAGGCTCACGTTCAACAACTACGGAGAGATGATTATAGACCATGGATTGGAGAACCTAGCATGGGGGAGAGAGAAAAGCAAGGAAGGAGAGCCACCCTTGTAACGACACCAGATATCGATAGTGAAGAATGGAATCCAGACGGTTATTCGATGAGCGAAAATCCTTTTGGTAACCTAAATGCTAGAGTAGGAATAGAAACAGGTAAGAACCCAGCACAAACCAATTCCGGAACAGAAAGGAGAAAAGAAACTAGGGAGCAACAAAATAGTAGAAGAGAGGTCGAAGGAAGAAAGGATGATTGGGAGAGTGAAGATGATATCCCGTTGATGGAATATAAGAAGAGATTTCAGACAGATGATTGGGAGAGTGAAGATGATATTCCGTTGAACGAGTATAAGAGGAGATTTCTGACAGATGAGGAAGAGAAGCAAGAGAACACGGAACTGGAGAGAACCACAGTTCAACAGAAACCACAAGGAGATCCTCAGGACTTGGTGAATCAGACAGAAGAGACTTCGGAGACACAGGAAGTGTTAGGCGTTACAAGTATTAGAGGGTATAATAACAAGTCTGATGTATCGTCGGATGATTCATCAGATTACGAAAGACGTCTCAAAAGACTGAGAGATGAAAAACAGTCGGAGTTGAGACAAAGAAAAGGGAACAAGATTAGCCGTGGTTATATGACAGAAGTTGAAGAGGTAACCGCATTGTGTGCAGATATCGAGAAGGAGTTTGAAGATTTAGAAGCCAGGAAGAACAAGGTGGAGGTAACTAAAGATACTAGAGAACCAAGCAGAAGTCGATGTAACGATAGAATTAAGAACGAAGAAGTTGAGAAGAATTCAGAAAATGGTAGTAGAAGAGAGGACGAGGAAGAGTTAACAGTACATTGTGCCTATAATGACGCAAAGAATAAAGAGCAAAAAGTAGAGAAGGAAGTACGGAGAGTTAACAGAAGCTTGAAAAAGATGAAGAAAATCGTCAAAGTGGCTAAACCAAGCATGGAGGAGATGAAGAAAGCGATAAAGGATGAACTGAGAGGAGCTAGACCCGACACAGTGGTAATAGAATATGTACGGAGATGTCTAGAGGGAAGGTTTGATACGGACTTATCAGGAAGAACTGGAGAAATTCGCAGACTTGTGATGAGAGTAATGGAGGAACTTAATTATTGAAGAATTAAAATAATGGAAAGAGACGTATTCTCCGATTCGGAGTCCAGTTATTCAGACGGTGTATCGTCAGATGAAGAAGATAAATTAGAATTTACAGAGGATGAGGACGCAGAAGAAAATGCCAGATGGAGAATTAAAGAGAGTCATATGAGTAAGGTATGGCTTACGGAGAGGTGCGAAATGGTGGAGAAATTGAGAAAAGGAGTGGGAGAGGAGGTGAATGACACGAGTAAGAAAATGATTAGAGTGGATGAACAAAACATGGAAGGTCTGAGGAGGGTGATAGAGGTCATCATAAAACGACCTGATTTTAACCTCTGTAGATCCGTAGTATGGAGATTTCTAGAGGGAAAGTTTTATACACACTTTCCTGAAACAAGAGATGAAATAGACATGCTTCTGACGAAAATGTTAGATGACGAAAGGATTTTGAGGCGACAGAGAAGAATGGAACAAGCAAATTGTGAACGAAGTCAGAAAAGAAAAAGGAGGAAGCAGTTATAGAAATTGCTAAACAGATTTCGTGGAGAGACATAGGGACAAGGAGGCCACTATAGAGAAAATAGTGGAGTTTGAGAGTGAAGTAGAGAGGCAGTAATGATGAAAATGTTGGAAATAATGAATAAATAAAGGTAGGTTAAGGCCATGGAAGAATGGCGGGGATATTATATGAGAAGGAGAAGAGGCCAAAAGAGGTGGCGAAAGTAAGAGGGAGTTGAGAGATCAGACGATAATGTCTGAAGGGTCATGAGAGATGGCGGGTACAAAAGAATGGTTACGATAATCATGAGTAACTTGGAAATCACAGAGGAATGACGGACCTAGAGAGCAAGGTATAATTATGAGAAATAGTTCCAGAGAGGGAACGAGTTAAGAAGTAGTGCGAGGGCACAGAGATGCCACGGCGAGTGATAGACTCTTGTTGAGATTTATGCGGAGATAGGATTCTCCGAAAATTAGGGAATAAGGTGAATGGTGAGAGATAGTTCCAGAGAGGGAACGAGATGTAGAGTTAGTGTGGAGTGCAGAGATGTTGCGGTGATTACTAAAGTCTTGTGGAGACTTGTTGGGAGATAAGCTTCTCCTAAAACCAGAGGGTAAGGTAAAATTGTGAGAGGAGCATCGAGAACAAGATGAGATAGCAAGCAAGATTAAGAAGAAAAAAAGAGAAAGAGAGAGAATCTTTGAAGGCTGCTTATAACAGTTATAAGTACAAGATGGAAGCGATGGCTAATTCTTGTATAAGGGCAGGAATAGGGTCCAAACGGTCTTGTATGAGCTGAGTTGGAGAAAACGATAATGCCCATACCGCAGAGCAAGGGGTAAAAACATGGATGCAGGGGCGAAATGACAGGAGGGTGATTATAGAGGTAAGGAGCAAGACGAGAAAGAGGACTTGAAAGTTGTGTCATTAGTAGAAATACAGGTCGTTAGGAAAAACGAGGAAAAGTTGAAAGGTTGAATTGCAGTCGTGGCGAGAAACGAGAGTAAGGTGAGGGCTGAACCTAATTGAGTGTTGATTGTGGTATATAATTTAAAAAGGTAAAACTTGTTAAAGTTGTAGGTTTAATTGATAATTATGAAGTTAATCATGTTATTTCTTAAGTATTAACATTTGTAAAGAGTTGGGTTATTATGATTAATTAAGGGAATTGTAAGAAGGGGTATAAAATGAATCTGTGGGAGATAGAGTCGGAGAGGAATGATGCTTTAGAACATCATTTTTCTTTGAGGGGCCCTGGGGTGAATATGTCACAGGAGCCGTGACATACAAACAAAATGACGGAATAAAAAGGAATAAAGTACTAACTATAAGGAGAAGAAAAAGGTACTCTCGATGCGGATGACAGAAAAGAAAAGTCATCGAGAGACCAACGACGTCATATACAGAACAACGGGGATGACGTCAGAGAGTTACAAGATGTCCCCTGAACCAGAAGGGCGTCCTTTTTTTTATTTCGAGGAGAAGAGCCAAATCAAGGGAATGAAAGAACTGTGAGAGAAAAAACCAACAATTGAGATCAACTGGTATGACCATCTAGCTTACAGTGAAGTACTACAACATTTGGTCAGGCAAGAGAATAAGTAAAATGAGTGAGTCCGTTTTAAAGAAGAGCGTTAGAATGCAAGGAGGTCATAAAGACGTCTTTCAATGTTAAAAACTATGATTTAAGGAATGCCTTCGAAAGTCGATTCCGAGGGGTAACTCTGTATAAGAAATGACGGTCCAATGTTAGCATGATACTTGCCAGACCATGAAGCAAAGAAACTTGTAAATTGAAAACATATTAAAGAACTGTTTGACATTTCCAAAGAGACTGTGACTTCCATTGAACACCTCAGTTCGTGTCGTATTTTGAATTCATTGCTCAAGGCGTTGAGGTAACAAATTGTCTCATTTGTTCACACATCACTGTCTACCACTACCCAGCCACTATTCGATCACCACAACGCGGGCCATTAAGTGAAGTTGTTACATTGTAGTAACCTACAAAATACATTACGCTGTGACACGGGTGGTGTTGTTTGGTTGCCGTTTTAACCGGGATTCTGATGTGATGACGGCGGCCGGACTCTGTGACAGAAGCACTAATGGAAACCGTGAGTAGATTTTTTTTAATATGTAAAAGTGCGGTGGATCGCTGCATACTACAAGATATATGAAAATGAGAATGCAGATAGAGGTGCCAACTAAGAGAGAACAAACACCAAACTTAAGTCGTAGTCACATACAGGAGATAAAACGAATAATAAGTAATACGTTTAAATAAAAATGACAGAAGGAACGTCAGAGTCAGATACAGCTGAATCATAGAACTCCTTGCCAAGAAGAGATGAGGTGAGTATTTTCAGACTGAGAAGCGACCATTGCAGACGCAAACATCATCTTATCAACAAACTGAAATCCAAAAAGGCAGACGTGCCCATGTGGTGAGGACAAAAAAGCAATAGAGTGTATCCTCCAATGTTATTGGCTCCATAATAGCAGCAGCGTGACAGCACAGCTTTCTCCATACAGTTAAAAGAATCTGAGATGGACTCCCAACTTTGTAAGAGAGATAGGTTATTAAATTCTCTCATAAATAAACGTATAGATAATGTTTTGAGGACAACATTGACTACATGAATTCCAAGTTAAACAAACGTTACAATCTCCAGATTGTAAAACAAAATGAACAGTCTCCAAAAAATTCTTATTATATAAATACTATACCCCATACTCTCCGGGTAAAGAATTATTGTAGCCCATACACTCAGAATTATTGAAATATTGTATCCCATACCGTAAAGATTATGGAAATGTATTATATGAACTTCGTGTTATAGAATCATCGTACTACATACGCCCCGGGTAATGAAAATATAATACCCATTACGCTCCAGTTTATAAAACTATTGTATCCCATGTGCTCTTTTGTGTTACTGGAACCCGATACATTAGTAACAATGTAACCTGCCGAATATGTCGCATAATACCACTGGGGAAGAGTAAGCAATCGGCCAGCTACACGATCATTTAAAAAAAAAAACTAAAACAAAGACGAAATATTAAAAAACAGCACAAATATGTCCATCTAAACATTCTTTGTAGAATTGAAGACATACCTCTTCCTCTTCTTCTTCTTTTACTAGCCCTCATTCATTATCTCCTGATTCGCCTGTAGGGCTATATAATGCGATCATGTATCATTTCCACTTTGTTGAAACTTGCAGCCAATTACCTTAAACGCCAGTGCAATTCTTATGAGTATTTTTGTTGACTTTCTTGCTGATGTCATGAATGTCAAACTACCGTCCAAACACTATTTATTTTGTTGCCGTAACACATAAGGAGAGCGAAACCCAAGGCCTGTAAACAGTAAATAATTTTATTGTTTCGGCCCCCCCTTCGTTTTATTAGACAAATATCATAAACTTGAGGTATGTTTTCAGATACCTTTATGCTTTTTCTTTTTTGTCTAATATTTAATTGGACTGTCAAACTATCCAGTACTTTTCTCTCCTTTTGTTGTATGGTTTCCTTTCTGCCATGTTCTGCTTTTTCCGTTTCATCATGGTTTAACCCCCTTTTTTTTTTTCTTCAATCTTAACGATGAACATGTCGTGTATAATTGTTTCTGTTTTGATGTGAAGCTTAGTAGCGTTTGAAACGGAAGAAACTTCTCACCGCACCACTTTTCGAAAAAATATGGAAAAAAACATGCATTGTAAATGTGCTTGCAGTGATCCTGTATTTTGGGATTGCTCGTCAACTAGTTTTCTCGGGCCAGTCACCTTTTCTTTAATTCTTTGTGGTGCCATTTGGATTTCACAGACCTTCTCTGTTTTTGTTATTGTGCGCGTAAGTCGTTGTCGTCTTTGGCCCCATCTTATCAAATATTACACTTTAGCAACTGTGGTTATTTTAATAACCTTAAGTTTATAATATAGGAGTCTTATCTCATTTGTTTAATGTAAATGTTATCTCTTAACGCGCTGTGTTTAAAACTTAAAGAAGGATTTACATTATAAAAAACAAACAAACATGTTCATACCATAGCCGATGTAAGGAATGACGGTAAAGCACAAATCCGTGGTGAATACAAATTTCTTAGCATGTCTATTGCTCTTGTATGTGTTTTTTAGTTTCATTTTTCTTTTAGCCCTATTTTCGGTGTCTCGATTAGCTCGATGCCGGTTTCTGAAGATCGTTTGTTTTAAATTATTTTGTCTTCTTTCGTCTTCTTTCGTTCGTCCCCTCGTCAAAAAGGACGTTGTTCCTGTTTTGTGTTCTTGTGCACCTTGGCCGCCGTTAATTTACAGCACTTTTCTAGCTCTGTTGTGCGATATCGGCGCCTTTCGGTCCGACACATCCAATTTCGGCACGGCCTTTTTAGGACCGGGTTTGCCTTTCCACTTCGATTCCAACTCTCTCAGCCAGACTGCAGTGATGCAGCCTGTTTCCAGGACCACCACTTGGAGGTGGAGTAGGGTCTTGGTCAGCTCTAGTTCGCTGACCCTGACGCAAGCAGTCAGCTATGGGTCGCTGACTGCATTCCTCACTGTTTACGCGTCTTAAAGATCCCATTGACTTGCCAGATCAGTTTCAGAATCAGGAGTGTCTATCTGCAATGTCTCAGTACCTACTGAAGCTCAATATTGGTAAAACAATCATGCTACTCAGAAAACTGGATACGAATAAATGTTTATTAAACGTCACCAAATTAGTTGTAAAGGACTACAATATCTGCGTACTCGTGTAGAGTAGTAGAATTGAAATGGGACGACACCAGTGTGGAACTGATGACAAGAACCAGACAAGTACCAGCGGAACAAGGTATCGGAAGAAGACGCTGGCGAGGTATTTGGCAGACATTGGTTAAACCTGTTGACATTTTTAGCGGCAAGACCTTGTTCTAGAATCCCCAGAGGGAGCTGATGACATGTGACATGTGGAAGACATGGTGTGTGTTTTCTGACGGACTGTGCTACTAGGGAGCTAATGGGTTTTGATAGAACTGAAATTATTTAACCAACATTACAGAAAAACTTAACCATTCTAATGGTTGGGCGATTTAGTTTTAAGATTTATGGTTAGGCTATAACGCGACGCAAGAAAAGTGAATTGGAGCGACTTGGGGGATTGTGACAAGATTGTAACCGACTGCTTATTTCACGTTATCGCTGTTCTCTATGTGTGAGAGCCATACAATGTGACTTAATATGTCAGATGAAGATTATTTTTGTGTTCGACTCAATGTCTTGTAATTTCCATACAAATCACAATGTAATGAAAGCTTCTCTTGTCATCTCATGCAATAATGTTTTGTGGATTGGAATGAGCACTTTTGGTCATTATTGGGCTCACAAGGGCACTTATCATCTTCGTCCATCAGGACGTTAGTTTAGGCAGCACTAGGTGCCGGTCAAAAATATATTATAAATTAATAATAAATGCATGCAGTATAGCGAGACTCGTGTTATACGTAGTTAGTAGCATGTATTTGAGCCCAGTATGTTTATTTATCGCTTTACAAATATAAATGCAAACTAATATTAAAAGTAAGAAAAAACAGAAAAAAAACCTTACAAAGTACAAAAGAGTGTGTGATTGTTCTTAATATTACAGTAAACGTTTTGAAATACGTTATTCAATAAAAAAAAAAAAAGTAAGGCTTTAAATAGTACTATTATTATTCTTAGACATATTACGTCCCTTGGTAATAAAAATTACATACCTAAGGTTTATAGCATAACTGTATCTTAACATGTTAGTATTGAGGGAAAAAGTGACGAGATGCTGTATGGAAAATTGATAGAGTTCACAACGTGGCTGGTGGTGTAGTGAATAAAGAAAATTAGTTAAAAGCTATTTATCTTACAAGATTATTGTATATGAGTCGTAATAAAGTACTAAACATTTGTGATTCCTGTCGTCATTGTAAAAACAGCTTCTCCGTATCTTTTGCCGACAGTGTCATATCAGGCTTGAAGTTTGGTTATTTATCTTCTGCTTTTGATTTTCGTTCATTGTTAAATTAATTGTCAACAATATTTTTCGGTTTTTGTATTTTCTTTGCTTTGCTATTGCTCTTCACCTGTGTTGTTAAATGTAATATATATTATTATATACACATTACGTGTTGTGTAGTGTCTATAGTATATTTCTCTAACTGTCTATATTTAAAAAAAAAAAAAAATAGACAAACATAAAGGTATGTTTTCAGGCACTCGTAAGAAATAAAGAAGTAGAAAACTAGACAACAGAAAAACAACAGACGTGAGTAGCTTACCCAGGACTCGAACCCAGGACCTTCAGTGCGACAACCCCGCCTAGCTATGCAAGCTAATCACACTATCCTCCCTGACATCTAGGCATCAACAAAAAATGATGCTTCGATGACGGGTCATTAGTGCGACCCGCTGTAGCGAAATCTGTTAAATAATCGCTAAATTAAGTAAGATTTTAATCCTATAATAATAAATAAACCCGCCCTTGGGTGTTCGCCGAAAGTCGTCTCTACCTCAGTAGAACGCTGCCTTTTTGTGCAGAGGAAATGCTTATAGAATTGATCCCGCCGTAAAAATCTAACACGCTTTCCTAGGTGATAAGTCCTTGAGACTAACAATTAACGATCTGCCAGAAATGTCAAACTGTTGACAAAAAACCCAACTAACCGTCTGAAATAACGTAAGATTTTAACTTTAACGCTACTAATAGTAGTAATTCGGACATTTTCCAGTATTGTAGAACGAAACGGCAGTAATAATTAACGCCAATACTAACACCGCCTTGCAAATCCCCTCTTCGCTCACACGGATTATATACACACGCCGTTCCATACATATCTGCACGCTGTGGGACAAGCCAGAATATATAAACTAAAACAGACAGTTTTCAATTTTCGCCGAGTAGTGTATTTCTGACGTAACCCAGATAAGTTAGTTTATTTGAATGGAAAAAAATGATAGGGAGGGAGGGGAAAAGATGGCCGACTTATGGAAAAGTTGTAATTGACGATTAACAGTGACAAAACTGAAAATCTAAACGACTAATAATATAGCCATAAAAATTATTTATATAGATAGCTTAGTGTCCCCTGAGCAATAATATGTTTTAATTTAGATGGTACTCTAATTATTAGCCAAGATTTTGAAATAATACTATATGTCTACGAACGCTAAGACTGTTGTTTTTGCTCATTTATCCATTACGTTAGTTGGAGACGCAAGTTTGAAAAAAGAGGCATTAGATTGATTCAAATCTGATTGGTTGGTGTAACAGTATAGGAAGGAGGGTATTGGTTAGAAAAAAAGCTAAATATATTTTGAAGACTCACTCCTAGAAGTTTGGAGTTTTTGTTTTTTTAAATTTGAATTGAAAAGCTAGACCTTCGCTGTGATTGGGCCAGGCTAGTAATATTGGCAAAAGCTTTCAAAGGCTTGTCGCCAGTTGATACAGAAAGTTTTGTCAGCAAGCTGCGTTGAGAACAGCAGTGCTAAGAGTGAAATAATAATTCTTGGCAGTCTGGACTGGGGCAAAGCTAAACTTACCTTAATGCTAATGCCAGTCAACGTATGTGATACATAAGATTTTCAGTGTAGCGCTAAATGTTATTAAACGTTAATGTTATTAAAGCCTTTGAAACCACCGCTGATAACGGCGCTAAGTCTAAATGTTATAGTCTGTTTACACCCACTGTTGCGAGTGTAGTGGTTCGGTCTATATCATCGCCACACAGGCTAATTCAATATATGTGTGCTGCTGTCCTGTCACTGTGTCTGGAATGTTGACCTGGGTGTGTGTTGATATGTTCGCACACCACAGTACGTACATAAGAGTACATGCAGGAGTCAAAAAGGTTGCAAACGACTGGAACAGTTCGATACTGTTTATTCCGTTACAACACAGACACGATGACATAAACGACACACATTCGACAGCAAAACACGAATCATATAATATAACCCTGCATTAAATATATATAATACGGCCTGTCCACATCCTGGCCTTATAATAGCTTCCTCACAGCTTCATAAACCTCCACACTACTCAACAAAGCCTGCTCACACGGCAGCTATAATAATCTTCATATGGCCTAAACAGTACTCCATTACTCAATAAAGCCTGCTCACACGGCAGCTATAATAATCTTCATATGGCCTAAACAGTACTCCATTACACAATAAAGCCTGCTCACACGGCAGCTATAATAATCTTCATATGGCCTGAACAGTACTGCATTACTCAATAAAGCCTGCATCACACGGCAGCTATAATAATCTTCATATGGCCTAAACAGTACTCCATTACACAATAAATCCTGCTCACACGGCAGCTATAATAATCTTCATATGGCCTAAACAGTACTGCATTACTCAATAAAGCCTGCATCACACGGCAGCTATAATAATCTTCATATGGCCTAAACAGTACTCCATTACTCAATAAAGCCTGCATCACACGGCAGCTATAATAATAATCTTCATATGGCCTAAACAGTACTCCATTACTCAATAAAGCCTGCATCACACGGCAGCTATAATAATCTTCATAAGGCCTAAACAAATCTTCACTGCAGTTTATCACCTAGGCTGTACACACAGCGGAATATATAAGTCGACATTTTCTTAAGTCCTACGTAGGCATACACTATCCGAAAAACCACTGGGACTCGACCTCCACGGTCCACGCCCAAAAACACAACACCCAAATCACACACTCTAGTCCCGCCAAAAAAACCCGTCACGAGACTCGGCTGTCTTGAACACCGCTCTCGATAACACACGCAGACTAGCTGCGAGCTATTCACATGACTCAAAACAGTACAGAATAAATACCTCTCAACATTTGAGATTAAACAGCGTTCACACGCTTATCTGTACTCTGACACTCCAAAAATAGGAAAAGATAATTCTATCCTAAAGTCAAACAAATATCCGCTTAATCAAGCGTTGCAACTCGAAATTTAATTTGTCTAAAAAACCATTCTAAAGATTACTTCCCTTCCATAAGATCCACTTGCAACAGTATGTTTGTGATATTTCTTTGAATTGTGGTAAGAACGAATTTATTAATCTTGTTATTACAACAAAATTTGGTGTATGAGATACTGCTTGATTGGGAAGGCTTTACGACTGAGTACAGAGGTCCCCAGCAGACTTATGCAGGGCCTGTGGTGTTGCACACAAGCAGTAAAAATTAACATGAGTTGTATAACTTAAAATGATTTCCACAGTTACCAGTGGGAAGGCTAACCCACATTATTCTGTGGGAGAGAATCATGGTTGCAGTGTCAGAGGCGTTGTAGCCATTAGGGAAAAGAATAGGAGCACTGGTATGAGTTGTTATCTCAGAAGAAAATGGTTGAGTCGGCACTCAAAAATTTATATACTGACTTTTATTAAAGAGAACATAAAATATTTGATTATCCAATAAATATTCCACAAGAGACTAATATAAAGAGAGGGGAGGATGATAACACCCCACCATTAGTTACCAGTGTTACTTAGTTTAGAGAAATACCTAAATATAATTAGATTATAATAGTCCTTTGTATGGACAGAAGATCCATTGTGTGATTAATCTTTATGTAAATAAAACCATAAAATTCATTTTGTTGTTAGTACTGACTCAGGAAATTCTGAATCATGGCATAATAAATTGTAATCTAGACTATTACATAATAATCAGCCACAGACTTCTATAAGATATATAATAGAGTGTCAGTTTGTTTGTGGTTGTGGTATTGACTCAGTCCTATATATATATATATATATATATATATATATATATATATATATATATATATATATATATATATATATGTGTGATAGAATTTAAATGTATTTGTAGTAATTTTACTTACAATACATTACACACTTTCATACCCTAGACATTATACGTAGCTATCATACATACTAGTCAAGAATAGGTCTGATTGAGGTCATAAGGTGGTAGCAGAAAGGTACTCTGATAACTCAACTCAAAATTTGTTATAATCAGCGACCTTCACAGCTGACCTCATTCAGTACACTAGAATTATTGAAGTGATAACATCTGTAACACCAAAATCAGCTACATATATTGGGGTCTAGCTCCTGGGATTTGAATTTCTCATAGCACCAGCTATATTGGGATTTTAAACTTCTCCTAATACATGTATAGGAATCCCAGATAATAAAAGTAAAAATATATTCTTTGTGTAATTTAAATAGTGGATAAACTGTTGGTGCTTGTAGTTGTTGTTTAATTAGAGTTGATAAGTTACCTTAGTATAATGTTAACGTTGCTTGATACAATATGGCTGATTTGGCAAAGCTCAGATCTGCTGCTGTGCAGACTGCCAGATACATGAACATGGAGGGTCAAGTCTTGATTGACTATGTCACCTCAGAATGTGATAAGTTCATTGCTAGGGAAGAACATAGGTTAGCTGAAGAGAGGAGAATGCAGTTAGAAGATGCTAGGGAGATGAAGAAATTAGAGTTAAATAGAGTAGCTGAAGAAAGAAAATTAGAGGCAGATAAAGAAATTAAACGTTTACAAATTGAGGCTGACAGAGAGGCTAAGATCAAGAGGCACCAGTTTGAGGAGAGAAAAATTGAGGCTGAAGAAAAACGACTGCAAAGGGAAGCAGAAGAAAAGAGATTGGCTGCCGAGAGGGAAGCAGAAGAAAAGAGATTGGCTGCCGAGAGGGAAGCAGAAGCAGAAGATAAAAGATTACAAAGGGAGCATGAGTTTCGACTAAGAGAGTTAGAGTTGCAAGACCATGCTCCTGACAATGGTCACAGCCCCTCTACCTCTGATGCTACTGTTAGTCAGGGGCCTCCAACTCAGCTATGGGGTTCCACTTAGATTATTTTGTGGAGAGAGATGATGATATTGAATCATATTTAAGTAGGTATGAGGTATTAGCTACTACTTATGGGCTAGAAATGGAAAGATGGAGCCTGAAGTTATCCCAAGGTCTTAGCGGAACAGCTTATGACGTTTTCTCAAAACTGAGCAAGGATGACCAAGACAATTATGACATGTTAAAGCAGGCTCTTTTGTTAAGATATGAAAAGAATGGTAAATTTTACAGGAAAAAGTTTATAAATGCCAAGCTACTGTCGGGTGAGACCTATCACCAGTTCTCTGCCCGTTTAGAGACGTACTTGGAGAAATGGACTGCTCTGGGGAAAACCCAAGATCTTAAAGAAATGATCCTTATTGAGCAATTGAGAGAGTCCATGGCTCCAGACTTGAGAAAGTTTCTCATGGAACAGGGTGCAGAGAGGCTTCGTGAATTACTTAATGTCGCTGAGAGGTATCAGGCAGCCCAGGCAGAGGTAGCTGGCGCCAAAAAGAAACATGTAGACAATTATAAGGCTCCCCAAAACTCTAATAGATTTGACAACAAAGATCAGGGTAACAAGGGAAAGCAAAATTTTGATAGGCCACGCGATGATTATAAAAATAAAAACCCACAATTCTCTGACAGGAAATATGAGGAAAGAAAACCTTTTCATCAAGGTAGATTATATTGTAGATGGTGTAAGAGGGAAGGACATGACACCAAAGTATATAATATGAAACCTGCTGGATTTGCTGCGATGAAGTTGGGGAAAAAGGAAGAAAAGGTAAAACCTACTGGACAGCAGGAACCTTATCACCCCCCAGTGTGTGAGGATGTGGTATGTAATGGGGTCACCATTAGGTGCCTTTACGATACCGGTTTGGATTTTGATACTGTTGTAAGTTCGCGCTTGGTGAACCCAGATCAGTATACCGCAGAAACAGTGGAGATGCAAGGGGCGACCAAAGACATACCACTTATGACACTTCCCATTGCCAGGATAATGGTGAAAACTCGCTATGTGGAGGAGTAATCAGAGCAGCAGTGTTGAACGCACCCATCTATCCTCTAATATTGGGGTGTCGTTATGTCTTCTTGGGGGATCCCAAGAGACCTGTGGTCTTGGCAGCAGTCCAGACCCGTTCACAATCCAGACAGGAAGAAGATGAACCAATAAATACCCATCCAGAAGAGATGAGGAAGGCACAGGCTGAAGACAGGACACTCAAGCCTTGCTTTAAAAAAATACCTAAATGCCACAAACCTCCAAGCAAAGGGGATTATTATATGAAGAACAAATTGTTGTATAGGAAGACTTGGACATGAACAACTGGCTATGGACAGCTGGTACTTCCAACTTCATATAGGGAGAGAGTGTTGGAATTAGGACATGCAATTCTCTTCAGTGGTCATATGGAGATCAGCGCAACAGGACAGCGTATAGCTTGTCATTATTTCTGGCCAGGTATAACGGAAGATATAAAGAGATATGTAAAATCCTGTCCAGAATGCCAGAGAGTATTTCCAAAGCATTGGACTGCTCCAGCAACTCTAGGGGAAATGCCCATAGTGGGAACACCTTTTGAGAGGGTTGCAGTGGATATTGTGGGACCTCTCACTCGGACCAAGAGGAGGAACAGTTACATCCTTACTCTGGTGGACACATGTTTTATGTGGGGAGAGGCGGTAGCCCTGTCGTCAATCGATTCGAAGCATGTCGCAAAGGCATTACTTACAATATTCATTAGGTTAGGATTCCCACATAAAATCTTGAATGATAACGGCTCACAGTTCAAGGGAAAACTAACGAAAGAAGTTGTTATGTAATTTCAATCCAAGCACTTTCATTGTAGTCCGTATCACCCCCAGGGGAACGGCCAGGTAGAGAGGTTCAATGGGACTCTCATTTCTATCCTGAGAAAGCTGGCCCATGAAAAACCTGATACGTGGGACCAATATTTGCCCGCTGCGTTGTTTGCGTATCGGGAAGTACAACATAATTCAACCTGGATGGCACCAGCAACCCTGTTATTTGGGAGGCCAATAAAAGGTCCATTGGAAGCCTTGTTGAGGACGTGGACCGATGAGAAGGCAGAAGAGACTGTTACCTCATCATATCAATATGTGAACGAACTGACCACTCGTTTAAAAACTAGTTGAAAACTAGCAAATGATAATTTGAGACAAGCCAGGAAAAAGCATGCTGATTATTATAATAAAAAAGCGAAGGATAAGGAGCTTGCTGTAGGGGAGAAGGTGCTTCTTCTATTGCCCGGCAGCAGCAATAAACTTCAAATCGGATGGCAAGGTCCATATACAGTTTTGGAAAAGGTATCCAGAACAAACTATAAGATAGACAAGAAGGGAAAGGAAAAAGTCTATCATGTGAACCTTCTGAAGAAATATCTGGACAGGCAAATCCAGGAAGGAACACACTTAATGGCCTTGTCTATCGCAACCGAAATGAAAAATGACCCTCTCACCCCATTTGAATATCCACTGAAGCCCAGTGAAACGTTTGCACAGGTGAAGATCAGTAATCACCTAACAAAAGGACAGAGGGAGTAGGTCCAAAAGGTTCTAGAGAAACATACAGACGTGTTAACGGATAAGCCGGGGCACACAAATTTGTTGGAATATGACATGAAACTACTAGACCCAACACCCATCTGTATGAGGCCCTATTCTATACCTTTCGCCAAGGAAAAAACTTTGAAAGAGGAGATAGACTATTTGTTACAAGAAGGGATTATTTTTAGAGAGGCTAACTTGACTGCTAGACCAACAAAATGTTGTATTGGTTGTAAAGAGTTGGAATTCTTGGGACATACCGTACATCAGGGTAGCATGACCTCTGACCCCAAGAATCTGGAGAAATTGAAAAGAGCACCGAGGCCACAAACAAAAAAAGAAATGCGATCTTTTGTGTCGTTGTGTGGTTTCTACCAAAAGTACATTTAACATTTTAACTCTATATGTGCTCCTCTGACGGATTTAACGCGTATGGGACAACCTGATAAAATTAATTAGTCAGCACAGTGTGAATTAGCAAACCAAGAGTTAAAAGAAAAACTCACAAGCAGGCCGGTATTGAAATTGCTTGACTTGAATCAAGAATTTGTCCTGAGAAGTGACGCAAGCAATGTGAGCTTAGGGGCTACATTGTTGCAAAGGTCCTCTTCACAAGATGGGGAATCGAACCCAGTCGCTTATGCAAGCCGCAAGTTGAACAAAGCGGAAAAAAATTATTCAACAAGTGAAAAGGAATGTCTAGCATTAATCTGGGCTATACGAAAATTCCAAGTCTACCTCTATAGCAGACCATTTGTGGTCCAAACGGATCATCAACGTCTCGTATTCTTATCACAGGCAAAGCATGAAAATGCCAGATTATTAAGATGGTCATTACTATTACAGCCCTATTCATTTATGATTGAATATATTCCCGGCTCTCAGAACGTGGGTGCCGATTTTTTGAGTAGACATCCTTGTGATGAAAATCAGAAAAACATGTAGGACTTCATTTGCGCTAAGTTATCTCACAGATTAGAACCTGCAGTGAATGCATGTTTTGGGAAGGGAGGTGTGTAGCGAAATCTGTGAAATAATCGCTAAATTCAGTAAGATTTTAATCCTATAATAATAAATAAACCCGCCCTTGGGTGTTCGCCGAAAGTCGTCTCTACGCCAGTAGAACGCTACCTTTTGTGCAGGGGAAATGCTTATAAAATTTATCCCGCCGTAAAAATCTAACACGCTTTCCTAGTTTAGTCCTTGAGACTAACAATTAACGATCTGCCAGAACTGTGACACCCAACTACCGTCTGAAATAACGTAAGATTTTAACTTTAACGCTACTAATAGTAGTAATTCGGACATTTTCCAGTATTGTAGAACGAAACGGCAGTAATAATTAACGCCAATACTAACACCGCCTTGCAAAACCCCTCTTCGCTCAACACGCCGTTCCATACATATCTGCACGCTGTGGGACAAGCCAGAATATATAAACACACAGACAGTTTTCAATTCTCGCCGAGTAGTGTATTTCTGACGTAACCCAGACAAGTTAGTTTATTTGAATGGAAAAAAATGATAGGGAGGGAGGGGAAAAGATGGCCGACTTATGGAAAAGTTGTAATTGGCGATTAACAGTGACAAAACTGAAAATCTAAACGACTAATAATATAGCCATACAAGTTATATATATATAGATAGCTTAGTGTCCCCTGAGCAATAATATGTTTTAATATACATGGTAGTCTAATTATTAGCCAAGATATTGAAATAATACTATATGTCTACGAACGCTAAGACTGTTGTTTTTGCTCATTTATCCATTACGTAAGTTGGGGACGTAAGTTTGAAAAAAGTGGCATTAGATTGATTCAAATCCGATTGGTTGGTATAAGAGTATAGGAAGGAGGGTATTGGTTAGAAAAAAAAAAGCTAAATATATTTTGAAGACTCACTCCTAGAAGTTTGGAGTTTTGTTTTTTTAAATTTGAATTGAAAAGCTAGACCTTCGCTGTGATTGGGCCAGGCTAGTAATATTGGCTAAAGCTTTCAAAGGCTTGTCGCCAGTTGATACAGAAAGTTTTGTCAGCAAGCTGCGTTGAGAACAGCAGTGCTAAGAGTGAAATAATAATTCTTGGCAGTCTGGACTGGGGCAAAGCTAAACTTACCTTAATGCTAATGCCAGTCAACGTATGTTTGTGATATTTCTTTGAATTATAGTAAGAACGAATTATTAATCTTGTTATTACAACAAAATTTGGTGTATGAGATACTGCTTGATTGGGAAGGCTTTACGACTGAGTACAGAGGTCCCCAGCAGACTTATGCAGGGCCTGTGGTGTTGCACACAAGCAGTAAAAATTAACATGAGTTGTATAACTTAAAATGATTTCCACAGTTACCAGTGGGAAGGCTAACCCACATTATTCTGTGGGAGAGAATCATTGTTGCAGTGTCAGAGGCGTTGTACCCATTAGGGAAAAGAATAGGAGCACTGGTATGAGTTGTTATCTCAGAAGAAAATGGTTGACATGGGGTGGTCAGAGAGATCTGACCCTTTTCTTTTATTGAATTATGCCATGTATTGATTGTGGAATAATATTGTAGATATGTTGTACAGAATCATAACCTTGTTTCAGGGATTTTTGTTCTGGTACTAAGTTAGTGCCAGAACCCTGGTGAATTTACTTGAGAGAGAGAGAGAGAGAAAGTGAAACTTTACTGGACCAAGCGGTCTACTATACTATACTACATCAGGGACTGAATCAGACTGGTCATTTGAGTGAACGAAAGGCTTTGTCAGCATCATACTACTATCTACATCAAGTCAAGAGCATGTGTGTCGGCACTCAAAAGTTTATCCACTGACTTTTTTTAAAGAGAACATAAAATATTTGATTATCCAATAAATATTCCACAAGAGACTAATATAAAGAGAGGGGATGATGATAACACCCCACCATTAGTTACCAGTGTTACTTAGTTTAGAGAAATACCTAAATATAATTAGAATATAATAGTCCTTTGTATGGACAGAAGATCCATTGTGTGGTTAATCTTTATGTAAATAAAACCATAAAATTCATTTTGTTGTTAGTCCTGACTCAGAAAATTCTGAATCAGGGCATAATAAATTGTAATCTAGACTATTACATAATATTCAGCCACAGACTTCTATAAGATATATAATAGAGTGTCAGTTTGTTTGTGGTTGTGGTATTGTCTCAGTCCTATGTATATATGTGATAGAATTTAAATGTATTTGTAGTAATTTTACTTACACTACATTACACACTTTCATACCCTAGACATTATACCTAGCTATCATACATACTAGTCAAGAATAGGTCTGATTGAGGTCATAAGGTGGTAGCAGAAAGGTACTCTGATAACTCAACTCAAAATTTGTTATAATCAGGGACCTTCATGTAACTGTCTATTTCTCTTGTCGAGGTGATCACTGGCCCAAGACAGTATACATGTTGTTAGGTGTGTAGTGCGAGCGTATGATGAACTGGGTGTGGGTGCGAATGAAGGCGCGAATGTGTTTAGGCTCGTATAGATGTAGACCCTGCAACCCATACTCTCACATGCAGTAATCAAGGATGCTTGGACACTGCAGGCATGTTTCAAAACATTTAATGACGAGAACACACATAGTATCAACAGGAACAGTCAGTGTAACAAGGTCATGCTGACCGGAAATCGATAGGTATACAGTTGGCATTCAAAAAGGTAAACATCGGAATAGACGTGCATGGTCAATAGCAAAGTTCTTCAATAATGACAGTTCGTAGCGTCGCCCTTGGCATCTCTGACTAAACGCGTCAGATGCCTTAGTCACTTTGACACATAGATGCAACTTGGCATTCCCCGCCAATTGCACATTATCAGGCTGTAGTATACTAGCCGAAAGCACAGGCCTCGTTCTGACGTCGGCTGTGTACTTCTGTTAAATAGGTTACCATCAACCCTGCAGTAATGCTTATTGTAGACATAAATCCCGCCAATCTGCGGTTCCCACAATATATCTTCGTCACTGGATTTCTGGACAATATAAAGACTAACAGTCTTGGATGGCTACCTCGAGCACAAAAATATAAGTTCTGTAATATATAGGATCGGTGAGCTGCAGTTCACACTAAGTAATCCTTTTACATGTTCTGCCACCGAAAAGCGTAATAATGCATAAAGGTCGGTATTACCTGGAAAATGAATCCTCAGAACATAACAAGGAATTCTGTCGTCATCCCGACGCACAGAGATTCACTGGGGAAAACTGCCATAGCAGTTACTTCGAAGATTCTCCCCGAAAAAAACAATGGACTCTTGGTCCCTTCAGAAAAACAGGACCTCCCCGGCTTGCCGGAAGTATCACTCTCTCCCGCTTAAAAAACCTTCCCATAGGCCTACGCCCGAACTGTCAACCTTTGACCCTAAAGGTCAAAACACAATGAATGAATAAACAAGGGAAGACAACCCCTAATCAACCTGACATCGCAGGTAAAGACACAATTATACTTATGATAAAACATAGGCAAATAACTCGACAGATGACTCCGTCGAAAATGACAGCAACATTACTACCACCCCCCCTGTAAAAAAAAACGAATTTTTTTTTTTTTTTTAATATGTCCATGAGCAAGATAGCACCAGTATCACTTCTGTGCTCATGCAAAAACTGAACCTAATATCAGGTACAATAGACGCATAAATAAGGCGTCTGAAGAGAATACAAATCATCTCTCAACATAGGAGAAAATATTTCCTTTAAGCCAAACAAACTAAGGGATACCATTCAAGAAACCTAAGTTGCTGGCAATACCAATCATATATCAAACATTACTAAATAATATAATCATAGCAATATACAAATGTCAATGCTATTTTAGCAACATATCACTGATGGATGGACAAAATGAAATTTGTTAAATTATCTAAACATCATCCAAATACATTTGTATTACAACATATTATGATATTAAGGACAGACCTAAGTCTGAAAGTATATCAGAAAAAACTAGGACACAAGATTTAACTGGAATCATGTGGGCATCTAGACAATATGTCCGCCATCACATTATCCGAACCACGGATAGCTCGCACCGTGAAATGGAAAGGCTGAAGAGCAATAGCATAACGAGTAGATCTCGAGCTCTTAAAATCCTTACTTTGCATAGCCGTAAGAGCTTTTTGGTCGGTTTCCATAAAGAAATGCGCGCCCAGAAGGAACCTTTGTAGCTTAAGAATGGACCAAACCATAGCCAACAATTCACGGTCCAAAACCGAGTAATTCCTTTCTGCCGCATTTAGCTTCCTAGAAATATACATTACAGGATGCAGAGTTCCTGAATATTCCTGCATTAGTGCCGCTCCAATCCCAGTGGAAGAGGCATCACTACGAAGGACAAAAGTCTTATCAATCGTTGGTAGTCTTAAGATAGGATGAGATGAGAACAAATTCTTAACCTGATCCAATGAAGATTGGCATTCTTGGGACCAACGCACCATATTAGGAGAACCTTTTTTCAATAACGTTGAAAGTGGTGCCATAATGGAGGACAGATTCTCAATGAATCTTCCATAGAATTGTATCAATCCCAAGAGACTACGCACTTGCTTTTTCGTCTTCGGAACCGAGATATTTAATATCTTTGAAATGTTTTGGTCCTCTGTCTTCAACAGACCATGACCAACTCGATGACCTAGGAAGGAAATTTCACTAAACCCAACAAAAGCTTTAGAGGGTTTAGCAGTCAAACTATGCTCACGTAGAGTAGATAGCAATTCCTTTAGACCCAAATAGTGTTCTTCCCAAGTATCGCTGAAAAGACAGATGTCGTCTAAATATGCAATGACATCTGCACGATCTGATAGAATTCGTCGCATCATGCGCACGAAAGTCGCTGGGGCGTTCATAAGCCCGAAAGGCATAAAATTCCATTGAAACAGACCCCTAGGTGTCGAAAAAGCAGTGAGAGGTTTGGCGTGTTCCGTTAGTGGGACTTGCCAATAACCTTTCGACAAGTCTAGTTTAGTAAAGAATTTAGCTTTAGAAAGTCTAATAAGTAGATCATCTAATAACGGCATAGGTTCAGCATCGAACTTCGTAACTTGATTTAATTTGCGATAGTCAACGCAAAGACGTATGTTATTGTCTTTCTTTCGAACAATAACTATCGACGAAGAATAAGCTGAAGTGGATGGTTCAATTATTTGTAGTTGAATCATTTCATCCAATTCTTTCTCGACTTGTGCTTGAAAATGAATAGGTATTGGGTATGGTCTTACTCTGATCGGATTACGATCAGTAAGTATGATGTCATGTTCTATGACATCTGTGTGTGTCCAGGAATGTCGGTAAGGACATCCTGATATGATTGTAACGTAGAGGATACTTGACGCTGTTCCTCAAAAGACAAGTTGGAAGAGACTGTAACGTCTCTCCACGATTCCGTTGAAGTAAGTGGAATCGCAGGAAGAGGTAAGTTCACGTCAGAAAAAATAGTTTCCTCATCCTGTATAACGGACAGGGATGAGATGTGACCATGTTGGACTGGAGAGTCGTCCGTCGCCTGGAAAATAGGCTGCAAATAGTCTGGACGTTCAATAAACTCTGTTAGCATATTTATATGGAAGGTTTTATGCCTTCCATCCACATCGACAATATAGTCGACATCAGAAATTTTGGAGACTATAGTGTATGGACCTTTCCTTGAAATGAGAAGTCTATTCTCTCTTGAGGGCAGTAAGACATATGCTTTGTCTCCAGGACAAAGTTGACGTAGGCGTCTTTTCTTGTTAGCAAATCGCCTAGCTTTTTCTTTCGCAAATTCGGAAGATGAAGTTGCTAACCTGCACGATTCGATAATCTTTTCTCTAAGAGCTATGACATATTCATATGACGATTGTGTATCATCGTCAATATTATCGGAAGTTATCAAATCGTGTAACAAGGACATCGGCCCGCGCGGTTGCGCGCCAAAGACAAGTTCGAAAGGAGAAAACCCTGTATGCTCGTTGGGAACCTCTCTATAGGCAAAGAGGACTGCAGGTAAAACCCTGTCCCAATCTTCAGGATGATCCTCCGTTATCTTGCCAAGTAAGTTCTTTAGTGTCCTGTTAAGACGTTCTACCAATCCATTGGACATTGGATGATAAATACTACTGAGAGACCTTTTAATGTCTAGCGTAGCCAATACCTGAGACATAACGTCCGAAATTAACTGAGTGCCGTGATCCGACAGTATTTCTCCGGGGAATCCCAGACGAGAAAATACGAGCCAAAGAGCATCAGCGATATCGACAGTTGATATGCTCTTCAGAGGAATAGCCTCTGGCCAACGCGTGCACATGTCCACGCAAGTGAGGATAAATTGGTGTCCTCTGGCTGACTTAATTTTGAACGGACCAATGATGTCTATAGCCATTTTCTGAAACGGCCGAATCGGAATATCTGCAGCCTGAATAGGAGCAGCATGTCTCGGACCTCTAGACTTGACCTCTTGACAAATTTTGCAAGATCGGCAATAAATTCGGATGTCTTTATTCACGAATGGCCAAAAGAAGGACGCAAGGACTCTAGTTTTAGTTCTGGAAAAACCCATGTGTCCAGCACACTGAGAATCGTGTGCATGCCGAAGAATTAAGGCTCTCAACACTTGGGCACAGGAATTTGCGAGTGCATAGACTTGTCCGAGTGTTGTACCATTCGTACCAATATACCATTCTTCATAGTGATATACGATTTGTGATTCGTATTTTGATTGGGATCCCCTTTCTTTGCAAGAAGGAAGAATTTCTTCAAAGAAGGATCCTCTTCTTGACGTTTAACAAACGAGTCATGGGAAATCACCAAGTGCTCGTCTTGGCTATCAACTTCATTACTATTATCAGATGAAGTTGGGGGATTAAGAGCTTGAGCTCTTGTCACCACTGCATTGACCGTTTGAATGTTTTTTTCTTCCCAACTAGAAATTTGTTGCGGGGTGCATTCCTTAACCCCATGAATACGACCGATTATAAGATCCGCAATAGGATTAGGAAGAAGACATGCATGGACCTCTCCTGTGAAGAAAGGAGTGTCAATCCTAATAATAGCAGTAGGATAGCTTTCCATAGTACCACCAAATGTAACACATTTGATTGTTTTTTTCCAGTGGCACAGCAAGGATCTATCAGAGACTCCCTAACCCCGACGGTAGTACATCCCGAATCGAAAAGTACTGAGACTAGCCTATCATTTATTAGACCTTTATGTAAGATGAGAGATCCTCTCCCATCATGCGCAACTGTAGCAGGTAGAGCAGGAAGAGGGTGACCACAACTTAGCGTAGATACAGTTGATGAGTCAAACAATGTTAAGCATTGGGGGCATTCAGTTGCTCTCCTAAAATCGAAAGCACAACCAGTGATAGCCCTAGAGTTACCACTATCATTTACTGTATTACAGGCTCCATCAAACTCTTGTTGTGCAGAGTTTGCCTGTTGGAAAGGTCTTTTCTTGTTAAATCTAGGTCTGCCTCGATTATCATTTCCCCTGTAATTATTTCGACTATCATTTCCCCTGTAATTGTTTCGACTATCATTTCTCCTGTAATTGTTATCATATTGCCCATTGTAATCATCATTCCAGTTTGAATCCCGGTTTCTAAATTCACCATCGTCATAATCTTGACGTCGAGAATGATTACCTCGAAAGTTCGAATAGTTATTATTTGGATAGCCTTTGCGAAAGTGTCTCAAATTATTACCACTAAAATTACGAGAACTACCATCTTGTCTCCACTTCATAGACGAAGAACCATCATGTGTTGGATTACTCCGCTTCTGAGTGTAATTTTGATTACTTCCCCTATTCCAATTTTGTTGAGCACCCTGAAATTTTTTTTTTGAAATTAGGGCCATATGGTGTTGCCGAAGCAGCTGGCAACCCTTCTTTCACTTTAGAATTGCTAACTGTAGCATGGGGATGCGCTGTGGCATACTGACAACAGTATTCCTCCATATCTTTTAAGTTTTTAGGCTTACGCTCATGAAGGAATGCAAGAAAAGAATCATTAACAGATGACAAAACCGTATCTCGCAATAATAAGTCCATTAGACCTTCATATGTTTTCTCAGGCTGAGACAACTCAACCCATCGTGTAAATGTACGACGTATCTTTGTAACAAAATCAGAGAAATCTACTCCATTTCTGGCAACATTCTCCTAAAACGAAGACGATAGTCTTCTTCTTTTAGTTGATATTTTTTAGCAATGCTGCCCTGACAACACCATAATTAGTCCTCTCATATTCGACTATTGTCATAAGAGTAGTCACTGTGTCACCTGTAAAAAATGGCATCAGTTGTTCAACATATTTTTCCTTTTTTATGTTATGCGTATCGCACAAAAATTGGAATCTATCTAGATAATCTGCTACGTCATCCTTTAAAGGATTGAAATGAGGCAATTTAATCCTACTAACAAACTCCTTTGTCGTACTCGAAGTTGTTTGCTGAGCACCCGTACTCGCCAATTTCAATTTCTCTAACTCCAAAGTTGCGAGTCTTTCATCAAGTTCCATCTTCTGTTTTCTTTCCTCATGTTCCATTTTTTCTAATTTCAGCCTCAGCTTTCCTCTCCTCTGCAGCAGCTTGAGCTTTCCTCTCCTCTGCAGCAGCTTCTTTGTCTAATCTCTTTTGTTCCGCAGCAGCTTCTTTGTCTAATCTCTTTTGTTCAGCTTCTTTGTCTAATCTCTTTTGTTCAGCTTCTTTGTCTAATCTCTTTTGTTCAGCTTCTTTGTCTAATCTCTTTTGTTCAGCTTCTTTGTCTAATCTCTTTTGTTCAGCTTCTTTGTCTAATCTCTTTTGTTCAGCTTCAAATCTCCTTTCCTCCACCTGCATCTGCAATTTCTTTTGTTCAGCAGCAATATCAGCTTCTCTGTCTAGCCTTTTTTGTTCCGCCGCAGCTTTTCTCTCTTCAGCAGCTAATGCTTTGTCATACTGAGCAACAGCCCATTGTTCTAACTGTTGACCAGTTTTATCAAGGGCCTTCCCTTATGTAATAAAGTACTCTAATGTAGACATCTTGTCTAATGAGATCAGTAACTTGCAGAAGTAAATATATTAAATTATCCCACTTTAATGGGAGACAAGTCTGAAATGATAGACTTGTATACTCACTTCACTTTATTTCACTCTCTTAGTCTTAGACAAAGACCTTGTATGGTCCCCTTGTTTATAATGTAACCAAAAAATCACTTGAGTACCTGTGGAAATAAAATTCCCTTATATCCCACTCACTATGGGCACAAGTCTTTTTTATAAAGAACTTGAATATGTATTTCACCTTGTCTCAGTCTTTGTAGATAACAAGTCTTTTATCAAAGAACTTGTATAAATATCTTATATAATAATATTTTATTAACAAACTCTATATGAAGAGTCTCCCTTATCAATAATACCAATACATGACCAAGTATATGTATGTAGACTGTGCATGACAGTAATGTAGTACAAACAAAAAAAAAACAAAGACAAAGATACAAAACAATACAAATGGCAACACTGTTTTAACCAAAAATGTGTAGAGAAAAACACAAAAGAAAGGAGAGACCTACAGAATACAAACAAAACAAATCGAAAATCAAAACTGAAAAACAGACAAAATATTACAAAAACAACGTTAAGTACAGTTACATCACAGCTAACATCAATAGCGACCAATTGTCACTAGCAAATTTTCAAATTAAGAAAATTTGCACCTACAGAACGCTTACAGTAAGCCTCGATTAAGTGGCATAATTACTGTAAGACCCACCAACCGAAAACCCGCTGAAAAAAATACACAAAAACAGTAGAAGTAACATAAATATATAGCAATCAATTTCAATGTGTTGCAGAACAAGTTCAGTCACAGCTGAAACTAAAATAAATTTCTTGCTCCTTGCGAACACAGAAACAAAATGTCAAATGCGCACTGAATGTCAAATCCACTGTAACATAAAGTGGTATTCACGAACCAAAGTTACTATGACCTTCTCGACTTAGGACTTGCACATTGAATGTTTACAATTTCCACGTACTGTTTACAAACACTTGACCTCGAACAATGTGGCTTGAATGCTCGCACATAGAAAAGTCTGTTGTAACTGAAACGTGTAACAACCAGCAGTACTGTTCACAATAGGAACCCGCCTTCTATGCAGTTATGGTCCACGTAGCAAATGCCTAGATGTTAACTTCAGTACTTGTCTTGTTGTGGTTTATATAGCATTATAATATAAATGCTCGTACTGTTTATCTGGGTCAACCGTTGATGACCTATTTCTGTCCTGTTGTAGCCAAAACTTGCAAGTGTAGAATTAGCGCTGTGTGTTACGGCTGTCCCGTGTGTAGCTTAGACCCACAGATCAGAAGTGTAATGTGTACTTGTCCTTCTTGTGAATTTCTGGACAAAACTGGAGACATCATATATGTAACAGCCAACCAGGAATGTAAATTTCTGGATCCATTAATGTCAACAATAATGTCAAATGCTCGCTCTGTTCTTTTTAAACCCACAGATCTGGTCCATCAGAAATGTAAGTTTCTAGGCCACATTGGCGACAAGAAATGTATCATAAGAGCCCACGTAACTGGTCCACCAGAAATGTAACTGTCTTTTCTTTCTTGTTGATGTGATCACTGGCCCAAGACAGTATACATGTTGTTAGGTGTGTAGTGCGAGCGTATGATGAACTGGGTGTGGGTGCGAATGAAGGCGCGAATGTGTTTAGGCTCGTATAGATGTAGACCCTGCAACCCATACTCTCACATGCAGTAATCAAGGATGCTTGGACACTGCAGGCATGTTTCAAAACATTTAATGACGAGAACACACATAGTATCAACAGGAACAGTCAGTGTAACAAGGTCATGCTGACCGGAAATCGATAGGTATACAGTTGGCATTCAAAAAGGTAAACATCGGAATAGACGTGCATGGTCAATAGCAAAGTTCTTCAATAATGACAGTTCGTAGCGTCGCCCTTGGCATCTCTGACTAAACGCGTCAGATGCCTTAGTCACTTTGACACATAGATGCAACTTGGCATTCCTAGCCAATTGCACATTATCAGGCTGTAGTATACTAGCCGAAAGCACAGGCCTCGTTCTGACGTCGGCTGTGTACTTCTGTTAAATAGGTTAACATCAACCCTGCAGTAATGCTTATTGTAGACATAAATCCCGCCAATCTGCGGTTCCCACAATATATCTTCGTCACTGGATTTCTGGACAATATAAAGACTAACAGTCTTGGATGGCTACCTCGAGCACAAAAATATAAGTTCTGTAATATATAGGATCGGTGAGCTGCAGTTCACACTAAGTAATCCTTTTACATGTTCTGCCACCAAAAAGCGTAATAATGCATAAAGATCGGTATTACCTGGAAAATGAATCCTCAGAACATAACAAGGAATTCTGTCGTCATCCCGACGCACAGAGATTCACTGGGGAAAACTGCCATAGCAGTTACTTCGAAGATTCTCCCCGAAAAACAATGGACTCTTGGTCCCTTCAGAAAAACAGGACCTCCCCGGCTTGCCGGAAGTATCACTCTCTCCCGCTTAAAAAACCTTCCCATAGGCCTACGCCCGAACTGTCAACCTTTTACCCTAAAGGTCAAAACACAATGAATGAATAAACAAGGGAAGACAACCCCTAATCAACCTGACATCGCAGGTAAAGACACAATTATACTTATGATAAAACATAGGCAAATAACTCGACAGATGACTCCGTCGAAAATGACAGCAACACTTCACAGCTGACCTCATTCAGTACACTAGAAATATTGAATTGATAACATCTGTAACACCAAAATCCACCACACCCGCAACACGCACCTTACTTACTTACTTAGTCGTTCCTCTTCTACCGTGAGGTGTAGAGGTTTGGAAGAGAGAGCGCCAGACTATTCTATCAGCTGTCTTCTTCCTGGCCTGGTTCCATTCTAGTCCTCGGTCCTTCAAAGATTGTCTAATGTCCTCCCAGCGGACTCTGGGTCGTCCTGGAGGTCTGGATCCCTGGCTCTTTGTTTCCCATGCTTGTCGTGGTAGCCGATCTTCTCCCATTCTACAGACATGGCCAAACCATCTTAGGTAACACATAACACTGGAAATTTACCATTGGCAGTCAAGCCTATTAATGACGCAATCACTTCTCTTGTTCCCCTATTATACAAAACAGGTCAGACAAAGACCTTAATACTGTGTCTAGTAAATGGTAGAAGACTAAGAACAGTAAGTACAGGACAGAGGGTAGGTTTTGGTATTGTATAAACATTTATAACACAGAAGGAAGGGAAACCCGAGGCCTGTAAACAGTAAATAAATATTAGACAAACATAAAGGTATGTTTTCATCCAGTGTTTCTTGTGTACCGTTAATTTGTAAAACTGATCTAATACCTTTTTATTTGTCTTTTTATATTTAAACATCACTCAACTACATTATTCTTAACTTTTCTGCCCTGTTGCGACTAAATGCGACATTACCCATTCTGCCCTGATGTGACATAAAGCGACATAAGGCCACCGGCCCTTTTTGTAAGAGTCTAGCAACGGACCTCTCGTGTCGAGCGATATTCGGTGAGAACAGTAACAAACTAAAGAGTTTCACTTTCGATTCGTTGAAAACCGAATGTTTTTATGTGGTTTCGTTCGGATTATATAGACGTTTGAAATCAGACCAGTGTGCGTTGTGTTGAGGCCTTTTTTATCAACAATCCACAGCAGACACAAACGCGACCGGACTTTTTAGTAAGCGTCTAGCAATAGAACTTTCGTATCGAGCGATATCCGGCGAGAACAGGAAAAAAATTTAGAGAGTTTCACTTTCGATTCTTTGAAAACCGGATGTTTTTAAGTGGTTTCGTTCGGATTATTTACAGTTTATAGACGTTTGAAGTCAGACAAAGTGTGTGCGGTGTGTTGAGGCCTTTTTTATCAACAGTCCACGGCAGAATGGCCTTTCAATTTATTGAGTCATTGATTGATAATGACGATCCCGACGATAACAACCAAGAGAACGAGTCAGATGTTGACTTAGATGACAAGGCAGTGGATTTATTTGATAACAATTAACAGTGAAACTAGTGACAGCTTTGGTGAAACAGACGCAGACCTGGAGTGGTCTGACACGCTGGACATTCAGGGTCAAAATGGGGACATTAACTTGAAACACAAGGCGCTCTTCATAATCAGGACCCAAACAGCTCACCATTTGACTATTATAGTCTCTTCTTTCCAGTTACAATAATTAAACTATTTGTGGAACAGACAAACAAATATGCTTAGCAGCGGCAGGAAACGTAAAGGTGTTGAAGACTCCTACTGGAAATCCGTTTTTTTAAATATTCTTCTAAAACAAAATCACAATTAAAGCCATATAAAAGTATACTTTTCTTGAAAGTTCGTTCATTTTTCTTTCCAACATTTTTATTTAATTGAAAATGGTGAACATTTGCATGCTCAAATATGCTTTCAAAGATTACATGTCAGGTGGTAAACAGAGTTACGTCCCCTTGGTTAGGGTTGGGGAACAAAAATGTGCCAGACCTCCAGGGTGGAATGAGTTAATGTTGTGCCCAAGATGAAGTTTGAACACGTGGACACGAGACATGATGAGATAAGTCCAGAAATCTGGGAGGACGGAGCTGCATGTCACGCTAACTGGAGATGCTATCTACGTTGTCACCTCAGATTGCGCCAGGCTCTTAAAGTTAGTTGCTTATCCTTTACAGGACGTGGCAATCAACCCCAGCTTTTATTGGCTGTTTGTGATTTTTCTAGGCAATTTTTTTCATTCAGTAGTTTGCCATTGCTTTCTGAACGGTACGGCGCTTATACCATTGTTAAAAATCCACACAAAGCGATCTGCTACCAAACCGCCTGCAGCAGGTTTCGAACCTGGTATATCTGGAATATGAAACTGCGTTCATATCCATTAGGCCACAGACGCCAGGCTCTTACAACAAGCATAAAAGAAAAGTAGCCGCCATAACGAACACCAGGCACAACGTAGCTGAGGATTGTCACTTCGTGAGCTAGTTATCCTCAAATTTTTGATTGGAGCAGGCTTTTACTACTACCAAACTTAATGTAATAAATAGCATTTGTTTAAAATATATGCAAGTCGTCGAGATGTAAACTGGCAGACGTTTCCTTGCGAATCACTTGCAGAACAGATAAGGTTACAATTAGCACTAGTTGCAGTAATTATTAGAGCAGTCAAAGTAAAACAAACTGTCCATGTCCCATACATGTTAGACGCGAAACAATTCCGCCTCAACATACTGCAAAGTAATAAACACAAGTTAAAGAGAACAACCAAATAGATGTTCTGCTATTCAAGCTATTCATCCATCAATGGAAGATATCCTAAACAATAAAGTCTAGAATGCATTCTAAAAGGAACTACCACTCTGAACCTTGAAGTCTGAAACAAAAAAATTACATTAAACTACAACGAAAAACGAAAGTCAGAAAATCCATATAAATACACATATAAAATCATAGGAAAACTGAAATATAATTCAAAATAACGGAATCCCATCTCATAACTAAATAAATATTGTTTTAAACCATTAAATAAATTAAAAATTTTCCATAAAAAAGGCAATTACTGGGCGAATCCCTTTCTATTGTCACGAAATTACCGTGTTCTTCATTTTATAGTGTTCTAATTGTCTTTTAGTCTGCATTGTTCCTTCCATCAATTTCTTCCTTAATAGTATTTTCTCTCATATTATAACGCATGACACATATTTCGCGTTGTTATTTTCTCCTGATCTATCCTGGGTAGAGATAACGTTAATAACTCAGCAAGGAGCAGACAGACGAATCTGCCTTACCTGTGTAAAACAAACATTGTCGTGTATGTACTCGTTCACACAAAGCTTGGCACCCATACGTCACGTATAGTAATTGGAAGATAAACTGCGAATGCATTTTGGTGTGGAAGAAATACAACATTACTGCGGGCGGGCTCCTGTTTGTTTGCATTTGTGATAACAAACTAATTATCTGAGGGTTGCTATGAATTGAAGAAATCTAAAATGCGATAGCGTTAATGGTGGAGGATTTATTATGGAAGGATTGTGAAAAAGTCTTTTATATTGTAGCACCAGGTTAGACTCCGGCACCGTGTTCCTGTTGTTCAAGATGACACTTTCAGACAAGTAGGGTTTCTATAAAGAGGATTGGACTAAGTATTGAGGATCTTCTTAAATTAATCAGAAAGAAAACTCGGTTTTTCAATGCTGTAAACCACAAAGTCTTCGGAACCTATATACGGGATAATAGTGGGATTTGAAGTGTGGCAGCGCTAGGTGTCGTTGAGCCGAACTTACGTAGACATGGCTACCTCACAACCAAGACTCATGCACTAAGAAAATTTAATTAAGGATCGTTTGACAGGGGTTGCCATTATTGGTTGTTTGCAACCCTCTCAGCAGCAGATTTAGCAATTCAAGCAACACAAAGCCTTATATAGAACCACATTTAATTTTATCGAACACCCAGACAGTGTTCGTGCACGTTCTGAAAAAACAATACATAAAAACAATGTCTAAGTGAAACATAAATATCATAAATAATAACACTTACCATTCAGACTATATACGTTCACCAAAGTCACCATGATCAATCACCCATAGGTACAGTCATACCACTTGCTCTCATGGTTACGTAATCTTGCAAAAACAGCATGCAGCCACGCTAACAACCCACCTAAAGCCGCGTTGTTGTAATTTTTTTAGTAACCTCACATTATAATACTAAATATTATAGAAATAATGGCTTAACAAAGCTATTTAAAACGCTACAGATAACCAATTGAGATTTTACACTGTAAAAACGACTTTCAAACTGAGAAAGAGAACACAAATTTGCTATAGCCGATCTTACTAATATTTACACCAATTTATCAGTCTAACATTACTGACGAAGCACATACATTTATTCAAGTAAGCTGTAATATATCAATAAAATGCAGCACTCGACATACTAAAATAAACTATTTCGGCATCAGTACAGTAGTTAATAAACATAACAATCTAAATCAAGCCACAATTAAATATTATTCAAATCGACTACGTGTCGGATTTACACAACATCATTGAAGGTTTCTTTAACTCCAAACAATATGGAAATATTTAACCATTAATTTCATTTACACAAATGTAATAACTGAATATGTCAGTTCCAGTACCGGCCAAGTGTTAAAGTTCCTGAACATGGACCATCTGCTCCAGTCACGCCATGTCCGAATCAATTTAGATCTAAAACTTACCGCACGAGAAATAAACAACTTTGAATGGACCATATAATTATTTGAACACGACGCCAAATTAAGAGTGTACTTATAGTTATTTAAACACGACGCCAAATTAAGAGTGTACTTAAAGTCCTATATTCTTTCTAACACTATCAGGACTTCAAAATGTTAACGAATAATATTCTATCTAAATTAACTCACGTGTCCAAGGCAACTTGACTTCTACTCTGGTTCGGCGACTTCTCTCCTGGCGTGTTGCAATCGAAATAAGAGAAAAGATTGAAATTCTAAGCTTTGCGCGTTTAACATCTGGGCGTTTAGCATACCTCTGATTGGCTGTTGTTCTGGCAGAAGACATGACTAATGTTCTATTTTTAGATCATGAAAAAGATGGCGCTTAGGACAATGCCGCAGCACGAAGAAGAAAATGACGAAAATGTCGCTGTCACAGAAGTAACACTAATACCTTAACGTAAGACGGAATCATAACCCGTGGCACAACGTTATACGGAAATCTTCATTTGTCTGGCGTCTGTAAATTATCACCCGATACTACATAAGTTGAACATCTTATCACTTTGTATTTTGCATGTGACAAGTTTAACTTGCTGGTGGTTGTACGTGTCCATAATAGGCTGACAAGCTCAGCTCATGATAATGATAGTCATGAAATACTACAGCTAGCACTGGTAACTGGTTCATACCGGTTCTCTCATGGGAAACCAAAAGCAAAGATACCACAGGCTCCAGTAGAGCAGGAAGTTGATGATGATGACAACATTGTGTATATATTTGTTATATGAACATTTTAATCTGGTAGCAGATCTTCTCCCATTCTGCAGACATGGCCAAACCATCTTAGTTGGGACTGTTCTACTTGGGTCTGCAGGGGATGGGATTTAAGGCATTGACGTATCGTCTGGTTGCGTACCATGTCTCTTCTTGTTACTTCAACCACCTTCCTCAGATACCTCATTTCTGAGGTTTGGATCTGGCTTTTGTGGGTTGTAGTCATTGCCTATGACTCGCATCCATATGTCAAGACTGGGTCATAGGTGGAGCGGTATACAGCCATCTTCGTTTTCTTACCAACCTCTCTCTTGCAGAGGAATCCTCGATTTATGGCCTGAAAAAGTCTCCCAGCTGCTGCTTTTCGAGCAGCCAACTCTTCTTTGATGCCTCCCTTTCGGTCTATAATAGCTCCGAGGTATTTAAAGTGGTCTACCTGCTCCAGGACATGTTCTCCCAGCTTAATCTGATGTTTTCTTTCTTCTCGTGATATCACCATGGATTTTGTTTTAGAGCTGCTTATGACCATCCCTCTCTTCTCCAGCTCTTCCTTCCAGACTTGCAGGTTGGACTGGAAATGTGCCTCTGATTTAGCAATCAGGGCAACATCATCAGCAAATGCCAGCTCCGAAATACAGACCTGTCTCATCTTCCAGTACCCCACTGAATACTTTCTTGTTCTCTCCTTACATGCCTTAATGACATCGTCCATGAGGAGTATGAAAAGGTAAGGTGACAGGATATCACCTCGTCTTACACCATTGGTGCTCCTGAACTCTTCTGACTTATGGTTTGCTGTCCTCACATGTGAGGATGTGAGGATAAGGGAAACAATACAATTAATGTCTAATTGTCAACCAAAGTTGCATCCCTTTGCGTTAGTGACAGGAAAAAGCTGGGATTTGATATATATGTATATGTATATATATATATATATATATATATATATATATATATATATATATATATATATATATATATATATATATATGTGTGTGTGTATATATATATATTGAGGATGGAGTATGAGGCAGCCATTTCAGCTAGTCCCCTTATAAGAAACCTGCATAGAATCATTCATCTACTCTTACAGCAGTGGTTTCTGTAGCTATTTGATTTGTATGATATGACTGCCAGTCCCTTAACACAACCACATACAGGGTGATCAAGAAGTTTCTCCGCAGTGGGTTCAGTGCTTTATTAATATGAATGTAACATTTGATGATACAGCTGTGATAGGGTGGGCGAGATGATGATGATGATTATATTGTAATAGTTGATCACTCTCTTTTCACACTCGCACCGACCTGAACAACAATAAAACTCTTGATTCTAGAGGCAGGGGCTACATTTATTTTTACAACCCATTCAGTGATTCAGCAAACATTAAACAAATAAACCAACGAACATAACACCAAATAAAACAAACACCCAGCATGTGCCCGATTGCTAATTGTGTCATGTCTTTGTGTTCTTCTGTGTGGGTACATAGGGCGCCTCGTTTCGTTCTTTCTTGTCTGGACTGATACTTAAGAAGGGCCGCTGCTGGTTCGCTATTTCTTTTTATAGGCACTAGGCTAATCACTCAACTTACTGCGCGCTGCGCAGATTAATTGCGCCACGCAAATAACACACGCGATTTTGCTTTACCAGACCGACAACAGAAATATACACAACTATTTCTAGAGCAAAAACACAATTCTACACCACAACTTAATTTTTAAGGCATTATTGTGGCCTTTTCATCAATCTTGAAGACTTTTTACATCCCAGCATGCTTCGCGCACATCGAAAACATGTGGGCGATAAATCTGCCTAGAAACAGGTAGGGGGCGGGCGTCTCCTTTTCGGCCCCATCACACAGCAAACAGTATTATTTTAATTGACTTTAATTAGATTTACTTTACTACTACATAAAAGTAGTATTTTTTCACATAAAGCATTAGTGTCTGTTTAAATAATTTAAATTGCTATGTAAAATAAAGAAATGTAGAGTTGTAAATTACGACATTTTAATAATAATTTTATCATTCGGATTGTTTCCCTTGATCAATAGTATTCAAGCACTGAACCCACTGTGGGATAGACTTCTCGATCACCCTGTATTAGTCGTCGCTAACAATATGCCTATGAGAGCAGTACTTCATTTATTTCCTGGACTCCTCACAGACCACCCCCCCCCTCCCCCAACATCAGCAGAAACATTGTTTAGCTTACTTATCTGTGCATCAGTTTAGTTAACAGTATTTCAAAACTGCCCCATTTTATCCTGTAGTAAAGCAACATCATTTCAAGTCATCTGTTTATTCATTCAATACCAGAAAACCTCACTCCTCAAAGTGACAAATGTCGAGGTGTTGTCAAGAGCTGGCCTTTAAAGCATGTATACACTGCTTAGACAGCGCAGACTACCCTGGCTTGGCCATGTCCACCGCATGAAAGATAGTCGCATTCAGACAGATATACATATTAGACAAATATAAAGGTATGTTTTCAGGCACTCGTAAGAAAAAAAGAAGTAGAACACTAGGCAACAGAAAAACAACAGACGTAATGGCTTACCCAGGACTCGAACCCAGGACCTTCCGTGCGACAACGCCGTCTAGCTATGCTTGCGAATCACACTATCCTCCCTACCATATAGGCATCACCTTCCTTATGTGTCCAGACAGATATCTTCTACGGACAACTGGAAGATGGCAAAAGAACAGATGGGCGACCGCTGCTGAGATTCAAAGATGTGTGCAAGAGAGACATGAGGACACTGGACATAAATCTAGCAACCTGGGAGGATGAAGCTGCCGATCGCACCAAGAGCAATGCTATCTATGGCGCCACCACAAACTGGGCGAAAAGAAGCTCTCAAAGCAAGAAGAAAAGATAATACGTCGAAAGGAACACCAGGAAAATAAGCAGTTTATGGCCTTCACCTCAGGAGCACATTCCCATAGTCAGTTATGTCTGAAGGGTCTATTATTATTATAGTGAATTAATTTGACAAACAACATGCTGGTATCTCCATTTGTTTGACGTGAATTGTAATCGGAGACTTTTTGATGTATGGTTCAGTTATCTATGGTTGCTGCTATCACCTTCTTACTCGCCTTTTCTGACACGCATCACTTGTTCACTAAAGTTGTCACCTTGTTTCTTGTACGTCTGACGTGTTTACTCTTGCTTGCTGCTATTACCTTGTGTCGCGCTTTTTCTTACACGCCAACGCCTATTTATAATTACAGTTTACTTATAATACACTTACTTAAAAGATTATCATGTATTTAGTGGCATATTTAACGAGGGGGTAAGCGTTTCAGCCCACTCTTTTCCCCTTATGTTTTCCAAATATAGTCTTGATGGCTCAGACAGTTCTTGTATATACGCTACATAACATACCTGTTTTTTTATTTTTTTTTTTTTTTTTTTTTTTTTTTTTTTTTTTTTTTTTTTTTTTTTTTCGTTCGCCCGCTAATACTCGAGGCGAAATCTCAGGTTATTATTTTATGTCTAACCTGACATTGATTTTACGTGAGTATCCCTTTATTTCTTGTACAGAGACAGGTGTCCCTCGCCATTCAGGCAAATACTCGCCGATTTCGGAGGTACCCATTGCAGCTGGGTCGGCTCAGGAGCCGCCAGTCCCTGGTCGACGACATTCCTTCAAATGTCCTCGCCAGGTCTCAGTTAATCCAGTCCAAATCCCGGTCGACGAAAAATCCTCAAATGCCGTCGCCCGGGTTTGATCCTGTATCACCCGGTCGCCAGAGCGGTGTTGTAACCACTACGCTAGCGCGGCTCCCATACCTGTTTTGAATGGTGCTTATTCGCCTGTGAAACAATAGCTCGGCATCATTTAGAGCAGGGGTCAACAGCCGGTCGGTCACGTCTACCAGTATGTTACGGAGGATGATTGGCTAGATTTCTAGGTCAATAAATAAATATTACACACATAAAGAAAGTTATCAGACACTCGTGAGAAATAAAGAAATAGAAAACTAGTTTGGTTTTTGGCTTGAAGGACTATCTTCATTGTACACGGACAACTCCATCAGTGCTCTGATCTCTTCCTTTAGATCACACAAGGACGATCTCAGCACTATGCAAGAACGGGGGTGCCGTGCGGAAGGTCCTGGGTTCGATTCTCCGGTAAGCCACTCACTTCTGTTGTTTTTCTGTTGTCTAGTTTTCAGCTTCTTTATTTCTCACGAGCACCTGAAACACGTGACCTTTATGTGTATACTATTTATTTATTTATGAACTCCGTAGCACCGGCGTGAATCCCAGTGTGTTTATATAGGAATCACACATTCTTTAAATATATATAGAAAACTAGACAACATAAAAACAATAGAAGTGATAGGCTCGTCTGAGAATCGAACCCATGACCTTCCGAACGGCAACACCGAATAGCTACGAAAGCGAATCACACTACTAACCTCCCTGTCAACTAGGTGACGGATGGGGGAACAGAAACAATTGTTAAGCTGGGGTCATTTCCAACTACGCCACTCCCGCGGGGCATTTGAAAGCATGTGATTAAAATACTTTTTTTTGCGTTCCCTATGAAAACTCACCGACCTAGCTTATTAAAATTCGCTTTATTCAAGAACTGCATAATAAAGACACGCTTTCATTTCATTGAAGTGGAGCTAAAATTGAGTATCCTTTAATTTGAATGTTCCACCCTCTCTGTCGATGTACTTGAAGGATCGCCCGACAGAGATTAAAGTTAATGCACTTATTCCAGATACTTTGAAACATGGTAACAGAACCTGGTTTTATCAAAGGTAGGACTTTACATGTCTATCTCCAGTTTTCATTGCCATGTATTCTTCCATCTCTCTCTTTCTTCCTCTCTTACCCTGGGTATTCCAGAAAACACTGCCTTGTTTGTCAGCAGGCAGCAGACTGTGTCCATTCCGTACGTCCTCTTTTCATCTCTTGTTCCACTGGTTTGAAAGGAAAGGGGAGAACAATAAAACGAGATTGAAAAGTTTTTTGTTGTTGTATATTTGGTTTGTGTTCGCGTATTGTAAAAATGGCTTTGTTCCTTTTTTTTTTTTTTCTTTTTTTTTTTAAATATTTGATTTGTGTTCGACGTGTTGTAAAAATGGCTTTGTTTCGTTTCTTTTTTTTTTTTTTTTAATTAAAAATAAATAACCCCATTATGCTAACCATGCAGTGGCAGTTTCAGGGCCCTAGTCAAGTGTGAACTTCCAATGCCCCATCCCCTTTAAATAAATCTCTGCTGTATCGACACGCATATATTTGTGCGCGAGTTCATTAACACGGCGAGGTCCTATGCCAGGGGTCGGAAATCTTTCCATGACAAAGAGGTAAATATTTAATTTTGTCTCCATAAATAAACAAAATTAAAGATCCGCATGAATAAAAGTCACATGGTATCCCTTATTTAATAATAATAATAATAATTATATATATATATATATATATATATATATATATATATATATATATATATATATATATATATATATATATATATATACTGTTCAAAAAAAGAAACGCATAGCTACTGAAGGCACACACATAGCCATAATTTTGACATTCAATAACTTTTTTTAATTTAATGAGTTAATTGTTCAAATCGCACACAAGAATACCTTAGGGTTCAACCAATCAATTGACAGTTGTTTTGCATCTGGGTCACGAGAGTTCTTTGGCGTACGGGCTTTCCCGTTAGTATGGTGTCTTGCATCGATCAGCGACTGGCATCTCCTGGGCATGGATGCGATCAGACGTCTGATGTGGGCCTGTGGGATGGCTGCCCACTCTTCCTGGAGTGCCTGGAACAGATCACGGAGATTGGCTGGAGCAACGTCTCGGCGACAAACACGTCTATGCAGCTCATCCCACAGGTGCTCAATCGGACTCATGTCTGGAGACAGGGATGGCCAGGGAAGGGTGAGAATGTTGTTGGCAGTCAGGAATTGCGTGGTTAACCGTGCACAATGGGATCTGGCGTTGTTCTGTTGAAACACAGACCTTTGGGCAGCCAAAAGTGGAAGGACATGGGATCGAAGAATTTCATTGACGTATCGTTGCGCATTCAAGCCTCCTTCAATGTGCACCAATTGACTCCTTCCGTTGTAACTGATCATTCCCCTCACCATTGCACCTCCACCATCGTGCGGCGGAGCTTCATCAACGCAATTTAGGGCAAAACGTTCATTTCGCCTACGGTAGACCCTACGCCGTCTATCATGACGCTGCAACAATAAGAAAGATTCGTCACTAAACCCGACACATCTCCATTGATTGTCAGCTGCCCAGGGACGATGCTGGTTGGCCCAAAGAAGTCGATTTGAGCGATGGCGACAGGTCCTCGGTGAGGTCGTTGTGACCAAAGTCCAGCGTCACGCAGTCTATTCCGGACAGTTTGATCAGACACATGACGTCCTGCAGGCAATGACTGGGCAATTGAGGAAGCTGTTGTAAACCTGTCTCTGAGGTGACGAAGACGAATAAAGCGATCATCCGCTGCTGTTGTCACTCTGGGTCGTCCACTGCGATGCCGGTCTTCAACTGAGCCAGTGGCTTGGAACCGGTGCCAAAGTCGACTGATGGTACTCTGATGCACGTTTAGATGCCTGGCAACCTGACTTTGACTTTCGCCTCCATGCAGTCGGCCAATAGCTATGTTCCTTACATTTATCGATAGAGACGCCATAAATGTCTGCTTGAAAATGAACTGAATTTTTTTTGTGTAGCGTTATCCTTTTATAGGGTTTCAGTTGCGTAGACAGTGAATAGTGTTCGCCCCAAATTTTGTTGCTTTCACGTGCGCGAAATATGAGCTGTGGTCAAAAATTGCGTCATGAACACTATTGAATACTGCATTGTAACGATTACAAAAACGAACGCAATTCAGGTCAACACGTGCATTTGACACTGTAAAGAACACTTGAGTCTGGTTTTTATATACCCTAGCACCAAATTTTACTTACAAACTCATAAAATTGCGCCCTCGGATAGCTATGCGTTTCTGTTTTTGAACAGTATATATATATATATATATATATATATATATATATATATATATATATATATATATATATATATATATATATATATATATATATATATATATATATATATATATATATATATATATATATATATATAATTTATAATTGAAATAATAAACACAATTTTATCAAAAAGCCAGTTCCCGCACAAGGCAAACGCTTAAATCGCCTACGCTCGAAAAATTGTGTCCAACTCCTGCCGTTGTTTGTCATTGATTAGCACGATGTATTCCCCGACCCCATCATACAATGGCAGAATGGTTAGAGCGCTAGTCTATCGCGGCAAAGGTGTAGGGTTCGATTTACGGTATCGACATGTTTCAGTCTACCCAGCTGTTAATTGGTAGCTGACTTTGCTCTTGAGTTAGGGAAGGAAAAGGCAGAGAGGAAGGGAACTGGTCACCCCACGTCTCGATGCTGGACCGAGTATAGTAAAGTCTCTAACATTTCACTCTCCTGCGGCAGTATCTACATCGGGACGACCCTGACATTTTATCTTGTGAATTAGAAACCCGCCTCATTCATTGGAAAGGGGACGTAAACAGGAAAGTCTTACATGAGATTTTTTTACTTCACAGTTATTTCTCTTTGTTCTCTGCTCATTTTCTTTCAACTCCACAGTTCGTGAAGTGTCCGAGTGGTTAGTGGGCTTGTCTCTTGAGGCTAAATTACCGGGTTCGAAACCAGGTAACGTCACGCTACAGCCTACGTAACTATAAATGGATAGCTGACTGTGCTCTTGAGTTAGGACAGACAAAGGCAGCTAGAAAGGTAACTGGTCACACCCCCCCTCCCCCCACCACATAAACTTGAGACTTAGTATAATGAAGGTCTTTAACACTTGACTGCCTGTTATGTTTAAATATCATAACATTGGTTGTATACGATCACTTCCTGGTTTATTGTTTATAGACGGTTGTCATTAGTTTCCGGAAGTGACGTCTTGACTTCTGCTCAAAATAGTAGCAGACGATTTCTTGTTAATCTGGAACACGAACGCGTCTCTTGACCTTATTCTGCTTGTGTCGTGTGACCAGTTGCATGGAAGGTGTCCAGTTGGACCTGATTTTAGATTGTGTTAATTGCCTTTGGGCATATTCATATTACACCTGCAAGATATGTTACCATCACTGCCTTATGCATTTATTAACTGTATAATGTCAGTTTAGTCTAAGCAGAGTGTGTGAAATTCTTGAGCACGTAAGTGGACGGTTTCATTAAAACTGAAAGTATCAGAATCGAAGACAGTATCGACCTGTGCTTAGTAAAAGCCTTGATGTCGTACCATATTCAATGTGGAGTATTGTTTAAATAAACGTGTGAAATGTGCCAAGAAGTTAGGCCTTAATGACTGAGTATCTGTGGTGCGGGCCAGGGAGAGTTGTGTGTTTGGCCATATTACTTGGAATGTAATAATATATATGAATCAATAAGGATATCCCTGGAAAGGTGCTCAGCTGGCCAAGATATCTTCAAGAGATATAATACAGGACGTCTGGAGGAATGTTCCTGAATACATACATAATATTATAAAGATTCACTTCCCCGCATCATTCTTGGGGGCCAAGCTAAAAGAGGCAGAAGCCTAAAATTTGGAAGTCGAGGACTTTTTTTCAAAATGGTGGCACTGATCGTCTGCCTAAATATTCAAGTATGTGAAGGAAATTTCCAGCTACGAGATGATTTAAATTGCCTCAAGTGCCACTAATACACAAAAGTGACTGGCTATTGGACATAAGTCAAAAGAATTGACTGTTTCATGTATTTTGTCAACTAACATGAGGACCAGATCGATGTCCTGCGATTGTCAGCCTAATCAATGCTAGGCCTAACCAGAGCCAAAGTGACGAAACATCACTGTATTCCTTGCTTGGAGAAGTCTCAAGGAGGATTTTTTTTGAGGCAACAGATAAGTTGATTTATCGTTACATACAGCTTGACTGTAGATAACATCTGTTGGCCTGAATTATGACTTTACCAATTTTTTTTTATCATTATGTCGATGTGTTTGTAACTAGCGGGACTTAATTTGTTCATTTTATACCGCGAAAGCTAGGTCTAATGAGCAAATTAAGCGTTCTGTAGAGTAGTATCTGCTTGTTCAATAGTGAGGAGGCATCAGATATATTAGTGTGCTGGGTTGGATAAAAATACGTGCCCTCATTTTAAATTTAGCAGATTCCATATTACTTGTGTATTGTTCTCATAAGGATTATTTCACACAGTGAATCTTCTTCTTTTAGCTCCAGTGTAGTTTTGTTGAGGAAACCGTCTGGGGAACATAGACTGTGCATAGATTACAGGAAACTGAATGCTGTCACAGAAGGACAAGTGGATCCATTACCGGACACAAAACAGTTATTTGCCAGATTGAACAAGGCAAAATACTTTTCGAAGGTGGATCTTAGCAAAAGGCTATTACCTTTTGATTCCAGTGAAGCCTGAAGTTAGACTTATTTAGCTTTTAGCACCTCGGAAGGACATTATGAATTCAACCTGCTAACATTCGGATTGAAAAATGCTCCGAGTGTATTTTCAAGGATGATGCGCAAATTGTTGGATCCCCTGAATAACCCATGTATCACGAATTTCATGGATGATATTCTCGTCGCCACAGAGACATTGGAAGAACCCATTTAACGAAAATCCTCTGAATATGTTATTTGATAGGCTCAGAGAAGCGAACTTAACTGCTAGACCAACAAAAATGTTGTAGTATTGGATGCGAAGAGTTGGAATTCTTGGGATATTCTGTATTTCAGGGTAACATGACCCCCGAACCCAAGGAACTTGGAAAAACTGCAGAGAGCACCTAGACCACAAACAAAAAAAGACGTGCGATCATTCGTGTCGTTATGTGGGTTTTACCAAAAATATATCAAAAAATTTTAACTCTATATGTGCTCCTCTGACTGATCTGACTCGCAAGGGAAATCCAGATAAAATTGTTTGGTTCAGCGCAAATGTGAATTGGCATTTTCAAGATTTTAAAGGACAAAAAACTCACTAGCAAGCCTATTCTCAATATGCCTGATTTGACTCAGGACTGTGTGGCGAGAACAGATGCAAGCAAAGTAGGCCTATGGGCGGCGATGTTGCAAAAGGTCCTCTTCACCCAATGGGGAACTGAACCCAAGGTCGCTTATGCAAGCCGCAAGTTGAACAAAGCGGAACAAGGATATTCACACAGCGAAAAAGAATGTTTAGCGTTAATCTGGGCAATAAAAAAGTTCCAAATCTATCTGTATGGTAGGACTTTTGTGGTCCAGACAGATCACCAGCCTCTCGTGTTCTTATCTCAGGCCAAGCATGAAAATGCAAGATTGTTAAGGTGGTCTTTATTGTTGCAACCATATCAGTTTAATATTGAATATATCCCGGGGTCACAGAATGTCGGTGCAGAATTCCTAAGTAGGCACCCCTGTGATCAAAATTAGAATAGTTGGCCGGCGGGAGGAGTTAATTTTATCTATGTGTATCACTGGTTTTGGAACTTGCATTAGTGCATGTTCTCAAGTGGGGAGATGTGTGGTGAAATTACAGTGATGCAACGTTAAAATTCCTCCATTTATAAAGATAACAGGTAAAATAACATGTAGGGATAAAAATATAGGTAAGGTACGATGATACATTCTCGCCTACACCAGCGTTTTCTAGCGCCATTGAAACTAACTAGTTAGAACATGCAGACAAACGGTTTATCCTTTTAGACGGGGTAGAAACGGAGATAAAAGAAAAAAATTATGACGGTCTGAACACGTGTTTGAATCTAAAGTCTAAAAAGACGCAATTTGTAGTTTTGAAGAAAAAATTACGCCACTAGTTGACACAATGTAAGGAAATGGACAAAAAAACGACCTTAGCTCTTGTTAGAAACAGACGTATCTTGGACGGTTTACGGTAATTAGTCGTTTTTAGTTTGAATATAGCGGCAAACGCCGTACACGAAGGTTCAAAATCAAATTTCAGAACTAACCTTGAAAAAAGTAGGTTTTTTCTTAATAATAAGTTTAGGAAAATAAAAACTAGCTAGTTTGATAGCCCATCTTAATCTGAGAAATAATATACTTTTAATTACACAGACGGACAGATAACACGGAAGATATCGACGAAAGACTGTATTGTTCAATACAGACTAGCAGACAGTTTTTTGTGCATATTTTCACTAAAGTTACATTTTGACGCGTCCTTGAGCCTAACGCATAAAAACAAACTGCAGATGGACTAGGGGCAAAGTAGGAGGATAGTAGCTAAAAATAACTTAGCATAGAATCTTAGAAGTAGGGGGAGACAAAAATTTGTGTAGTTTTTTCTTGTAGTTTCGTCCAAAAACAAGTGTAATTTTGGGAAAAGCCAAGTTGGGACGGACAGACCAACAGAAAAATACTACACACTAGACTGAGACTGGACTGAAATTGGACATTTGTAGTTTGAATATTTGAAAAAGTAGAGGGGAAGTCCGCTGATTGGACAGAAGCTTTCATATTGTAGAAAAAAACAGTAGAGGCAGTTGCCATTTTGAAGAAGACTGTCCATTGACACAGTTCGTTCATGCTAGAGGTGCAAATTCCAGGAAATATTAAATATTCTCAGTGGGACGCCCTAATCTAGCCAGCAGCTCAGCTGAGTTTTGCTAGTACTACGTAACTGTGTATTCAATTTTGAATTGTGAGTTTCTGATCTGGCACTACGCTAGTGCCAGATGCTTTTGTAGAAGTACAAGAGTGGATGCCTAAGCAGCCTAACATTTTACTCCAGCTACTGAGAGGAGTGGGCCAATAGAATTCTGTACTGCATCGTCACAGGCCAGATAAGTGAAAACCTGGCCTGCTGTAGATTCATCAACCTGGTCCACAATACATACAGAAATAAAATCTTATTGTATAAACACTATAGCTCAGTCCATATTTCAAGGACAATGAACATTATAAACAGAGATTGGGCATGATGACACCACCCCAACTAAACATCCAGTGCTAGTTTTTCAAAGACTCTGTATTTAGTATTAATATTAACCAATGTAACAATATATCTATGTACAAAAATTTCATTGTGATTATTCAATATATATATATATATATATATATATATATATATATATATATACATATATATATATATATATATATATATAAATATATATATATATATATATGCACTTTTATTGATAAATACATATTGTTTGATATGTCCTGACCAAAAGAAACATTTGGTTCAGGACTAAATAAATTCAAAAAAATTATCAAACTTAAATTCTAAAAGCCAGTGTTAGTTGATTTTATCAGAGAGCTTATTATTATTAGACTTAGTATTTACATGTGTGTGTCTGTGTATTTTATTACCTACACATCACAATTCAGTACCCTAGACATTTAACGTAGCTAACATACATAATAGCAGAATAGGTCTGTTTAAGGTCGTAAGTGGTAGCAGAAAGGCATTCTGTAACTCACATAAACTTTTATCTTCAGGAACCTTCACAGCTGACCTCATCCAGTACACTAGGTAACATAGCAACCATACAATAACATCAAAAAACCACTACACCCACAGGTAAAACGGTGATCCTTAAACAACATAATGATGGTGCATCGGGGCCTGAGAAGCCCAGCAGCAATGCTAAAAATATTTCACAGGGGCAGAACCTAGGTCGTAAAGGTACAGACCAGTCTATTCAGAGAGTTCCTAACGTGACGGATGATGTTCAGATTGGTTCAATTTACTTTAATGTGGACCACAGTAAACGGGTATGTCAACGGAAGATAATTGGAGCTGATGGTGATGATATCCAGCATCCTTTTTGTAAACTGCATGGTAACAGTTTACCTACTCTTAAGAGTATTGATGAGGTTGAAAAAGTTGACACTAAGGTTATTGATGGGAATCATTATGTTACACTTACTGATGAAAATAACTCGCCTAATACAACTTATACCAATGCACATAAAAGAAATTGCTTCAAACCTACAGGCATAGATAGAGATAGGTGTTATACTCAGTCCAGCCAGTATAATGCACCTTACAACAAGAATATTACGTGTATGAGAAATAAACATAACCACGTTGTTCATAGGCAAAAAGGGATGTACCACCCTTATGCACTGTAAAGGGCAATTTTTACTATCTTGCAATATAATACATTTATATTCTTATTATGTTCGCAAATATTTTGGTAAGCAAAGTATTTCCTTTTTAAGTGCTTAAGGAGAAGTCATTTTTGGGTTGCTTCCCTTGAAAATAGTTCTGTCATCTTCGATCGGACTCCGCAGACGACTCTAGGCCTACTGCGATTTATTCTGTGGCTGGGTAGGAATAGATTGTTCTTGCTTCAGTATATCTATGGCCTGAATTTATACGTAGTGTTTGTATGAGTAGGACGAGTCTGTCTTATATATGGATATCTTTGCATTTCTAAGTCGAACTAATTTGGTTGTCGCTAGAAAAGGTCAAAGGCTATGCAGCGGAAGTATCGCTAGCAAAGGGTGTGATCCATGGCTGTCATCCTGTGAGGATGCCGAGTTTTGTTGTAGCAGGCTTTTTGCCGAAATAGTGATCTATATATGGATGGGGAAAGTGATAATCATTTAGACATGTTGTATGTACTTTACCCCAGTGTTTATTCTCTTTTGCCAAGGAATGGCAAAGTTATATTTCGCATAAAAAGGTAAAACCACAATTTATTATGAACTTGGGCTTCGCCATCGTTGTTGATAAGCAGATGCACAGTGGTACTTTTAAAAAGAATATCCATTCAAAGGAAGAAGACATTCCTATGTATCAGCACTGGATTGTATGATATTATTCAATTACCTCTATGAGAGAACCTATGAAGAAATGAGGACATTTAATGAATGACTAATTTTGGTCTATATTCTATAGTGAGTGAAGCTCACGAGAGAGAGAACAGCCATGTTGAAATTCATATACTTTGTATTTATCGAGTGAGAAAAAGGGATGCCTGTACTATCGCTCGATGAACCAAGAGATCACTGCTACATGTGAGAACCCATGTCTGGGATTCCTATATTATGAAATTTATATATATTGAACTTTACGTGAAGGAATATTCGCTAGACGAGGTTAGGTCTAGGAGCCTTCCTATGTATTGGTTATGGTCTGACGTGCCCAGTCAGTAAAGCCAGATGATTTACATGATGGAACGCTGAATGCTTATTTACGAATGCTCCATTATGATATTTGCCAAGCATGAATGCTAACTTAAGATGATATTCCTGTGATCAACATTATGCTGTCTATGTCGACATTTGTTCCTGTAACCATACACGTACTGTCCAAGTGTGCGTCCCATTAAATGTTATAAAAAGACCACCGTAGTTCCAGTACTTCTTGAATTCGAACAGTGTGAGTATGAGTGATGTACTACCAACCTGTCAACTCTATCGAATCATTCTACCATTCGCGTACTGACATTCAGATACACACTCATTGTTTACACTCACATTCTTGTCGGAGCCTCATCACGTTCCAGGACAAGATGACCTGTATGACCAAAACTGTGCTGGGTTTGATGAGTTGACAATCGTTACACTTTACTACACCAGTCCCAACATCTACATTTATCCACTGGTGGACATTCACATCATTTAGCAAATAAAGCATGATTCAACAACTAGTAGCCAGTATGAGTTAACTACACACAAAGAAAGAGTGTTAACAACTGGTGTGCCAGCTTCCTGGGTCAACCTGCACAGTGACCATATTGAGAAGTAAACTACTGAGACCAGACGTTCCTTGGGGTCTGTTACGACACACAAATACATCAACAGTACAACTCTACAGTGATGTCAGCGTGACCTGTCCTGTCGAGAGTATGCAGTAACTAGGTCAGGGTTTGTTGACATTTGCTTCATTGGACATTTGCCATACAACTGACAGTGTTACACAGCGAGCTTGGTTGAAACATAGAACATTACACATCAGGACTGGAGAATATTTGACAGTGTTTGCGAAAGAAAATGTTATTGAACTGAGAAGTCCTACATTGATTGTTATCATTCAAATCAACGATGGAGCTTCTATTTCTGTGTTGAATTTAAAATAATTAGACCAGAAGTATTTGTTTAATAAAGTACCACAGTACTGTACTATTAGGCAGTGTAACTGAGCCTTCATTCCAACACATTCTTTCTGCAACACTCTATTTACATCATATTGCCATACTATTTATGCATTTATGTATTTATGTTTAACTATTTATATGTGATATTTGTTTGTATCCAGCGGGTTGTTGTTTCGGTTGGGCGGTGTCACACAGCAGAGTATCCCACGTAATAGAGGGTCTGATGTGTGCGTTTCTATAGGTGCAATTTTCTTCATTGAAAATTTGCTGCGACAGCTGTTGCTATTAGTGTTAGCTGTGAAGTCTGTACTCATTGTTGTTTTTGTAATATTCCTCTGTTCTTTAGTTTGTTTTGATTTGTTTGTAATTTGTTGGTCTACCCTATTCTATCTTTCAGTTCTATTCTCAATTTATATTTATATACTGTGGCGTTATTTGTATTTGTTATCCTCTTGCGGTTTATCTTTTATTTTTTTTCCAATTTTATTTATTTCATTTCCGCAAATGTTTTCATGTTTTTCTGTATAACTGTTTTGTTTTGTGCCTGATCGACATACACTATTTAAAATATAGTTGATCATATAAATTGATGTACAAGAATCAACTGATAGTTAATTGCTATTACTAAAGGTACACAGTTGATGATATAAAACACTATATTTCTGGTGCACTGCACTTATATTATAGAGTGAACCAGCAACTTATAGCTGTTATTATATAAGGATTTATACAAGACCTTTGTAAGGCTTGTTTCCCACAGTGATTGGGATAGTTAAGTACTATTTTTCACAGGTTACAAAGTTATCATACAAAGTCTTTGATTAAGACTAAGAAAGTAAATTTATTTACTTTTGCAAATTACTGATCTTATTAGACAAGATGTCTACCTTGGATTATTTTATCACACAAGGCAGGGCTCTTGATAAGACTGGTCAGCAGTTAGAATGGGCAGTTGCTCAATATGACAAAGCATTAGCTGCAGAAGAGAGAAACTTGCTATTGAAGAAGAAAAGAAATTAGAAGCTGAGGAAAGAAAATTACAAAGAGAGGATGAACAAAAGAAATTGCAGATACAGACTGATGAAAAAAGATTCCAGATGGAAATGGAAAAAGAGAAAAGAAAAGATGAAGCTGCTGCTGAAGAGAAAAAATTACAGGCTGCTGCAGAAGAGAGAAAATTACAAGCTGAAGCTCAAGAAAAAAAAGCAATAAGAGAACATGAACACCAAAAAGAACTTTTAGCATTTGAGTTAGAAAAGTTAAAGTTAACAAACATAAGTAATGTTAATCAAGCATCTAGTGGTAATGGTAAACCCTTTACTTACAAGGTCAAGGTACCAGCGTTCAACCCTTCCAGTGATGACATAACATTCTGGCTAAACAGATTTGAACGCTCGTGTCGAGCACATAATGTGGACAAATCACAATATGCTAACCAGTTATCAGAAAATCTGAAAGGTGATTCTCTGACTAGTTTAAGTTTGGTTGAAGAGGCTGACAAAGATAACTATGATGTTATTAGGGCAGCCTTGTTAAAGAAGTATCAGTTGTCTGAAGAGGGTTATCGGAAGTTGTTTAAGACAATGGTGCCTGAGGCAGGTGTGTAGAATTCTCAGAATTCATTGCAAGAACACGTCTTACATTTGATCGTTGGATTGAGCTATCCAAAACAGAAAAGACTTATGAAGCCCTTATGGACTTGATACTCAGAGACAAGATTATGTCAAGTATAAATAAACCTTTCCTCGAATTCTTACATGAGCGTAAACCTAAGTCTCTAAAAGAAATGGAACAGTATTGTACCCAATACGTCACTGCACATCCGGACGTAGCCATTAGCAACAGTAAGGTTAAAGAAGGTATGCCAGTTGCTTCTGCAACACCATACAACCCTAATCACTCTCACAAATTCCAAGGACCTCAAAATAGGTTTAATAAAAAAGGTAACTATTACAGTTATCAGAACCAAGGTAACCAATCATTTCAGGGTTCTTCTTCGAATACCTGGAGAAGAGCTGACAGCCCTCGATTCAGGGGTGGTCATAATTACAGGAACTTTCGCAAAGGAAGTCATTCTAGAAACTATCCAAGTTTTCCTTCATGGAGACAACAGGATCATAATTACCGAGATACTCATTATAATGAATATGATGATAGTAACCAAAGGAGCTATGATTCAAACCCGAGTAGAGGTTATAATAGTGGAAACAATGATAAGTACAGAGGCAATAATAACAGAGGTAGAGCACAATTCAAAAAACATAAAGCTCATTACCAGGCGAACTCTGCACAGCAAGAGTCCCACGAAGCCTATAAACAAAATAAAGATAATGATGACTCTAATAATATGGCATGTGCCGCTTTTGATTTTGGGAGAGCATCTCAGTGCCCCCAATGCAAAACATTATTTGAGCCAACCACAGTGTCTACTTTAAGCTGTGGCCATCCTCTTCCCGCTCTTCCTGCGTCAATCGCGCATGATGGGAGAGGTTCTCTTGTCTTACACAAAGGTTTAGTAAATGACAATCCAGTCTCAGTACTTTTTGATTCTGGATGCACAACTATTGGGGTTAGGCAGTCACTCATAGATCCTTCTCATTCTACAGGCAAAGTAGTCAAATGCGTAACATTTGGCGGCACCATAGAGAAATACTCTACCGCTATCATTAGGATTGCTACTCCTTTCTTCACAGGAGATGTACACGCATGTCTTTTGCCGGATCCGATCGCTGATCTTATCATCGGTCGCATTCACGGAGTCAAAGAATGCACTCCGGAGCAAATTTCCGTTTGGGAAAATCAAAATATGCAATCTGCTAATGCAGTAGTCACTAGAGCTCAAGCTCTCAATATGCCTGAAACTTCATCTGTTGAAGATAATGAAGTGCATAACCAAGATGATCCCTTGGTAATTTCTCGTGACTCGTTTATAAAACAACAAGAAGAAGATCCGACTCTTAAGAAATTCTTCACTCTTGTAACAAAAGGTGATCCGAATAAAGATTCAAATTGTAAATCTTGGATTACAATGAAGAATGGCGTACTTGTACGTATGGTGCAAGACTCCACTAAGTCAAGTCATTCTCAGATTCTTGTACCCAAGAATTTGAGAGTTAAGATCTTACAACATGCACACGACTCTCAGTGTGCTGGTCACATGGGTTTTTCCCGTACTAAGTCAAGAGTTCTTGCGGCTTTCTTTTGGCCTTTTGTGAACAAGGACATACGGATCTATTGTCGATCCTGTAAAGTATGTCAAGAAGTCAAATCCAAAGGTCCTCGTCATGCTGCGCCTATTCAGGCTGCAGATATTCCTATTCGTCCATTCCAGAAAATGGCGATAGACATCATTGGTCCATTCAAGATCAAATCTGCTAGAGGACATCAGTTTATCTTAACGTGTGTAGACATGTGCACACGTTGGCCAGAGGCTATCCCTCTAAAGAGCATTACTACCACTGACATTGCAGATGCTCTTTGGCTTATATTTTCTCGGCTGGGATTCCCCGGAGAAATATTATCAGATCATGGCACCCAACTGATATCGGATACCATGTCTCAAGTAATGTCTACTCTACAGATAGAGAGATCTTTGAGTAGCATCTATCATCCTATGTCCAATGGGATGGTCGAGCGACTAAATAGAACACTTAAGAACTTATTAGGGAAGATAACTGAGGATCATCCTCAGGATTGGGATAGGGTTTTACCCGCGGCCCTCTTCGCGTACAGAGAGGTCCCCAATGAACATACAGGGTTTTCGCCCTTTGAACTTGTCTTTGGCGCGCGACCGCGCGGCCCAATGTCTTTGCTGCATGATCTTATAACAGCTGACAATATTGACGATGACACAAAATCTTCTTACGAGTATGTCATCGCGCTGAGACAAAAGATTATCGAAGCATGCAAATTGGCAACGTCCTCTTCTGAGTTTGCTAAGCAGAAGGCAAGACAATTTGCTAATAAGAAGAGAACTTTACGACAACTTTGTCCTGGTGACAAAGCATTTGTTTTGCTACCTTGTCGTGAAAATAGACTCCTTATTAGTTGGAAAGGTCCGTACGATATAATATCGAAAATTTCAGATGTTGACTACATCGTCGATATTAACGGGAAGCATAAAACCTTCCACATCAATATGCTTACGGAGTTCCATGAACGTCCTGACTATCTACAGCCTATTTTCCAGGCAACGGACGATTCTCATGTCAAACATGGTCATTACTCATCACTGTCTGTAATACAGGATGAGGAAACAAGTTTTTCGGATGTTAATCTCCCGCTTCCAATGATCCCACTTCATTCTAGTGAATCATGGAAAGACGTTACTGTTTCTCCTGATTTGTCTCTAGGGAGAACGGCGACAAGTTTCGTCTATGTTACAAACATTTCAGGATGTCCTCACTGACATCCCTGGACAAACTCATGTCATTGAGCATGACATTGTTCTAACTGAACATACTCCAATTAGGGTTAGGCCTTATCCTATCCCTATACATTTCCAAACACAGGTTGAAAAGGAGTTGGATGAAATGATAGATTTACAAATAATCGAACCATCCACTTCTGCATATTCTTCGCCGATGGTTATTGTTCGAAAAAAAAGACAATAACATACGTCTTTGCGTTGACTATCGCAAATTGAATCAAGTTACGAAGTTCGATGCTGAACCTATGCCTTTACTAGAAGAGTTACTTACTCGTCTTTCTAAATCGCATTTTTTCACTAAACTTGATTTGTCTAAAGGATATTGGCAAGTTCCATTATCCGAACGCGCCAAACCTCTTACCGCTTTCTCTACTCCCAGAGGCCTTTTCCAATGGAATTTTATGCCTTTCGGCCTTATGAACGCACCAGCTACATTTGTACGCATGATGCGTCGAATCCTATCGTATCGGTCAGATGTCATTGCTTATCTAGACGACATCTGTCTTTTCAGCGATACTTGGGAAGATCACTATTCAGGATTAGTTGAATTATTATCAACTCTGCGTGAGTATAACCTGACAGCAAAACCATCTAAAGCTTGTATTGGCTTTAGCGAAATTGCTTTCTTAGGCCATCGAGTAGGTCACGGTTTCTTGAAGACAGAAGACCATAATATCACTAAGATACTTAACATCTCTATCCCTAGGACTAAAAAGCAAGTGCGAAGTCTTTTAGGTCTCATACAATTTTATGGACGTTTCATTCCGAATCTGTCCTCTATCATGGCACCTCTCTCTACACTATTAAAGAAAGGGTCGCCTAACATGGTTCACTGGTCTCATGAATGCCAATCTTCACTAGAGAAGATCAAAACTATGTTTTCATCACCACCTATTTTAGTGTTACCTACAACAGATAAGACATTTGTTCTTCGTAGTGACGCTTCATCCACTGGGATTGGAGCGGCACTAATGCAAGAGTACTCTGGAACTCTGCATCCTGTAATGTACATATCCAGAAAACTTAATGCTGCAGAAAGGAATTACTCGGTTTTAGACCGTGAATTATTGGCAATGGTTTGGTCAATTCTCAAACTCCAAAGATTCCTTCTGGGCGCGCATTTCGTAGTGGAAACTGACCAAAAAGCTCTTACGGCTATCCAAAGTAAGAACTTGAAGAGCTCGAGATCAACTCGATACGCAATCGCTCTTCAACCTTTTCATTTTTCGGTACGAGCTATCCGTGGTTCAGAAAATGTGATGGCGGACATTCTGTCCAGATGCCCACATGATGCCACTTAACTGTTAAATATTGGATCTTTTTAATATGTATAACTTTACAACAGTTATTTTTTTTTGTTTCTTTACTAAGATACACATTTGTAATTTAATAATAGAATGATGGTATCGCTACTTAGCGGTTTATTGATGTTAATTCACCGCTGTTCTTTGATGATTGTTTCTTCATAAATCATAAATTTAAGATTGTAGTGTGAATTTTTGGTATGCATTGTATAATTACCAGAATTGTATTATACGTACATCACACCTTCCTGGAAACATTTATTCGTAGGGAAACAATTTCTCTCAGATTTTGAGATATATATTCTCACCAGTCATATTAGGAATTATAGTTATTCCTGATATTTTCATCTGCGCAGTATTCTTGCGTTGTGAGCCTATTCTACGGTGCTCCTAGATGTATTTAAAAAAAATTTTTTTTTTTTTTTTCCCGGGAGGTGTGGTAAGACTGTAAAGGGCAATTTTTACTATCTTGCAATATAATACATTTATATTCTTATTATGTTCGCAAATATTTTGTAAGCAAAGTATTTCCTTTTTAAGTGCTTAAGGAGAAGTCATTTTTGGGTTGCTTCCCTTGAAAATAGTTCTGTCATCTTCGATCGGACTCCGCAGACGACTCTAGGCCTACTGCGATTTATTCTGTGGCTGGGTAGGAATAGATTGTTCTTGCTTCAGTATATCTATGGCCTGAATTTATACGTAGTGTTTGTATGAGTAGGACGAGTCTGTCTTATATATGGATATCTTTGCATTTCTAAGTCGAACTAATTTGGTTGTCGCTAGAAAAGGTCAAAGGCTATGCAGCGGAAGTATCGCTAGCAAAGGGTGTGATCCATGGCTGTCATCCTGTGAGGATGCCGAGTTTTGTTGTAGCAGGCTTTTTGCCGAAATAGTGATCTATATATGGATGGGGAAAAGTGATAATCATTTAGACATGTTGTATGTACTTTACCCCAGTGTTTATTCTCTTTTGCCAAGGAATGGCAAAGTTATATTTCGCATAAAAAGGTAAAACCACAATTTATTATGAACTTGGGCTTCGCCATCGTTGTTGATAAGCAGATGCACAGTGGTACTTTTAAAAAGAATATCCATTCAAAGGAAGAAGACATTCCTATGTATCAGCACTGGATTGTATGATATTATTCAATTACCTCTATGAGAGAACCTATGAAGAAATGAGGACATTTAATGAATGACTAATTTTGGTCTATATTCTATAGTGAGTGAAGCTCACGAGAGAGAGAACAGCCATGTTGAAATTCATATACTTTGTATTTATCGAGTGAGAAAAAGGGATGCCTGTACTATCGCTCGATGAACCAAGAGATCACTGCTACATGTGAGAACCCATGTCTGGGATTCCTATATTATGAAATATATATATATTGAACTTTACGTGAAGGAATATTCGCTAGACGAGGTTAGGTCTAGGAGCCTTCCTATGTATTGGTTATGGTCTGACGTGCCCAGTCAGTAAAGCCAGATGATTTACATGATGGAACGCTGAATGCTTATTTACGAATGCTCCATTATGATATTTGCCAAGCATGAATGCTAACTTAAGATGATATTCCTGTGATCAACATTATGCTGTCTATGTCGACATTTGTTCCTGTAACCATACACGTACTGTCCAAGTGTGCGTCCCATTAAATGTTATAAAAAGACCACCGTAGTTCCAGTACTTCTTGAATTCGAACAGTGTGAGTATGAGTGATGTACTACCAACCTGTCAACTCTATCGAATCATTCTACCATTCGCGTACTGACATTCAGATACACACTCATTGTTTACACTCACATTCTTGTCGGAGCCTCATCACGTTCCAGGACAAGATGACCTGTATGACCAAAACTGTGCTGGGTTTGATGAGTTGACAATCGTTACACTTTACTACACCAGTCCAAAGAAAGAGAGTTTTAACATCAATCTACATTTATCCACTGGTGGACATTCAACATCATTTAGCGTAAAATAAAGCATGATACAACAGCACAAAACTAGTAGCCAGTATGAGTTGAATTGCAAACTATGTTGGTCATTTTTCAGAGGTCAACAAAGATATCCTTAAGATAATTTTTTTTCGGATTACTATATTACATTGGGTGATGTTGGAGGATGGCCAAACCACGAGGCCAATGTCAATATTAAAACAGCTAATAACTGGAGCTGATATGAATGAAGAGGTTTAAACCTCATACCAATATGTCATCAACCTAAGGAAAAAAGATAATAGACGCATGCCAAATTGCAGTAAATTCTTCCGAAAAGGCAAAACTGAGAGCGAGGTTATTTCTTAACCAAAACCGCAAATTATGCAAACTGTGGCCTGATGATGAAGCATACGTTCTATTACACTAGTCAACAAATTTTCAAAAGTTATTTGTACCAGAAATTAAATATACCATTTCTTATTGATTTTGACATGCTGATTTCAAATATCATAATGAAATTCACCAATTGGCTCTGGGTTTTTTTTTAAATGATGAATTTACATTACAGTAAAACAAATAATGTATGCTTGTTTAATTCTCTGGGGTGAACAGCTAGTCTTTCTACTTTAGCATTATAAAAATTGTGGTTACATACTCAATTAATTGATATTTCAACATAAAATGATAGAAAAAATAAAAACATTATTTAAAGTTCACATATCATGTTTTTAAAAAGGCACATTTGAACCCATTCCGTCATTATTCAGTCGCTGTTCGAGCTCTCTTTGCTTGCTTCTTGTAGTCAATCGATGAGGTGTCTCTTGTCACAGTCCAACAGTAATCAGCAAGCATTGAAGGGCTCCAATTGCCTTGATACCTTGTCTCCATAGCAGCAATGTCCTAGTGAAATCGTTCACCATGCTCATTACTGACCGCTCCACAGTTTGACGTAAAGAAATCCAGATGAGAATCCAGAAAATGAATTTTCAAAGACATGTTGCAGCCAAGACTCGTATACTTCAAAAGGAGATTTTCTACAATTTCATTGTAATTATCAGATCTGTTGTTTCCACGAAAATTGTCCACCACTGACTTAAATGCTAGCCATGCTGCTTTTTCCTTGCCATGCAACACGCAAAGAAACTCGTCATCATGAAGAAGTTTTCGAATTTGCGGACCAACAAATACTCCCTCTCTTATTTTAGCTTCACTCAGTCTTGGAAATTTTCTGATGAGGTATTTGAACGCCTCATCTGTTTTTTCCATTGCCTTGACAAAGTTTTTCATGAGACCCAGCTTAATGTGCAAGGGTGGCAACAAATCTTGCTGGTGTCGACAAGTGCTGGGTTCTCAACGTTCTTACTGCCAGGCTGCAATGACTGCCTGATTGGCCAATGTCTTCTGATGTAATGGTCACTTCGTGCACGGCTATCCCACTCACAGAGAAAGCAGCAGTACTTGGTGTATCCACCCTGTAGTCCAAGCAAAAGAGCGACCACTTTTAAGTCACCGCAAAGTGACCAATGATGATGATCGTAGTTTATACACTTCAAAAGCTGCTTAATGTTTTCACAAGTTTCTTTCATATGAACTACGTGACCAGCTGGAATTGACAGTAACACATTACCATTATTCAACAAAACAGCTTTAAGACTCGTCTTGGATGAATCAATGAAAAGCCTCCACTCTTCCAGTATGTAATTGATTTTGAGGGCTGCCATTAAGGTGCCATTAAACCAGAAATGTTGTGGCACGCAGAAAGGTCACCCTCTTTGAAAAAGAATGTAATAAGCGGCTTCTGGCGGTTCCTATACACAGAAATTGTAACATCTTCTGCCAGGAGATTCCACTGTTGCAATCTGGAACCCAGAAGCTTCGCCTTGTTCTTCGGTTAATTCAGATCTCTTACAAGATCATTCAGTTCACCTTTGGTTATTAAGTGTGGTTTAGTGGATGTAGTTTGCTCAAAATCTGGGTCGCTTGAGGTTGATGGTTCAGGACCACCAATGTCCTCTCCTTCATCAGTGGAAGCAGCTAAAAATGATTCTGGCATTTTGGGAACTGGTAGGTCATCGCCATGTGGTACCGGACGTATTGCAGAGGGGATGTTTGGATATTCCAGAGTCCATTTTTTCTTCTTTGATATGCCTTTCCCATTTGGAGGGACCATGCAAAAGTAACAGTTGTTGAGATGATCAGTGGGCTCTCTCCAAATCATTGGGACTGCAAAAGGCATAGCTTGCCTTTTGCCAGTCAACCACAGTTTAAGATGTGCTGCACATGTATTGCAGCATATGTGTGGCCCCCCAGCTCTTATCTTGATCTCCTATTCTGCAGCCAAAATACAAACTGTACGCCTTCTTAATTACTTTAGTTATATTTCGTTTTTGTGATACAAATGTCACCTCACCACATATATAACATAAATTATTAGCACTGTTCACGCATGTCCTAGGCATTTCTAACTACGATACTTTTGATAAGGACAAATGCACTAAATAATGGCAAAATTTTATCAGAGATAAGATATTTATACACAAAGGTGATGTAATCATAGGTAGGATTGCATCATCAACTTCTAGTTACATTTTTATTGGTCATTAGAAAAAATTACGCAATCGCCCACAACAGTTGCGTCATATATATATAAATTGACCGTAATTAAATAAACTAGTAGCATATATCTTGAAAACTAGAGCCAATCAACATTTTTAAGTGTCATTTTCGTTTTCAGCACACCAAAATTAGTTAAGATCAGCTATTTTCATTTCTGGTACATTTTGGTTGTTGACTTGTGTTACCCAAGAAAGATAACAAACTATTAGTGTCATGGAGAGGACCATACAGGATTGTGGAGAAACTGTCTGATGTTGATTATATTGTTTCAGTAGATGGAAAAGAAAAGACTTTTCATATCAATATGTTACAGCAGTTTCATGCACATCCACCACATCTTAGACCAGTCTTTGAAGCTCTTGATGAATCTGTCACTAGTCATTCTTCTTTGGCTGTCATTCAGGAGGAAAATTCTGATTTGACTGATGGAAATGAGTCACTATTAGTGTTACCTAGTGTTCACTTTTTAGCTACTGAAAGTTGGAAAGATGTTGCCATATCTCCAACGCTATCTTCTATTCAGAAAGAACAGGCTACTCAATTGTTACTGTTTTTTGCAGATGTCCTCACTGATGTGCCAGGACATACCGATATCATCGAACATGATATCGTTCTTACTGATTTTCAACCTATTAAGTTGAAACCCTATCCTATACCTATACACTTACAGACTCACGTGAATGAGGAACTAGAACAGATGGTGAAATTAAATGTCATTTCTCCATCTCATTCCCCTTACAGTTTTCCGATGGTCTTGATTCGGAAAAAAGATAAATCTATATGCATATGCATAGATTTTAGACGTCTAAATTCTGTGACCATAAATGACGCTGAACCACTCCCAGTGTTAGAGTCTTTATTAGACAGATTAGCTTCTGCTATATTCTTCTCTAAATTTGATCTTTCTAAAGGCTATTGGCAAGTGCCATTAACGGAGAAATCCAAGCCTTATACTGCCTTTGCTACGCCATTAGGTCTATTTGAATTCAACTATATGTCTTTTGGCTTAGTAAACGCGCCTGCGACATTCGTTCGCATGATGCGCAGACTCTTCTCCGATAGAGAAGATCTTATCACCTATATAGATGACATTTGTCTGTTTCATCAATCATGGGATGAACATGTAAAAGTTATTCTTTCCTTACTTCACACTTTACGTCTCCATAATTTAACTGCACGTCCATCTAAAACTAAAGTTGGATTTCAGGAGATTTCATTTTTTGGATATAAAGTAGGAGGAGGTTTCATGAAAACTGACGATACTACTATCTCTAGAATTCTAAACCTTGATGTGCCCAAAACAAAAAAAACAGGTTAGAAGTATTCTCGGTCTACTCAATTTTTATTGTAAATTTATCCCTAATTTTTCTGAAATTACATCTGTTTTATCGTCCCTTGTGAAGAAAAATGCACCCAATAGATTTATATGCAGCCATGATTGTTATGTTGCCTTAAATTATAATAAAATGTTGTTTTCAAAATTGCCTATCTTGAGATTGCCTGATCCTGCTAAACATTTTACCCTCCGAGTCGACGCCTCAAAATCTTCGATTGAAGGTTCGTTGTAGCAGGAATGGAATTGCTGTCTGCATCCCACACTCTACGTGAGTAGAAAGCTAACGCCTACGGAGCAGATATACCCCATTATAGAAAAGGAGTTGCTGGCTGTGGTATTTTGCTTTTTCAAACTACAGCGCTACTTGCTGGGAGCAAGTTTTACACTGGAAACTGACCAGAGAGCCTTATCGTATCTGAAAACAGCACGTTTCAAAAACGAAAGAGCTGCCCGTGCCTCTCTGGCTCTCCAACCCTACGAATACCAGATAAAACCTATCAAGGGAAGCGTTAATGTCATTGCCGATGTGCTGTCCCGCTGTGTAAAACATCCACTGGTTGACGAATCAAATTCTGCTTCAACACATTTATAAGGATCAAACCTGCGTTATGTTGCTGTTTACAAGTCAAAAACAATGGCACAACTTTAACGTTGTATAAACTGCTACATGGACCATCCATTGACAAGAGTGGTACATACTTCAGAAAATTTTCTGTCACAGTGCTGCGTCATGTACAAAAACAGTTTGCTAAACTACGAACAGTATGTCAAGCAACATGATGATGATGTTTTTACGTATAGCCTAGATCAACTAAGATATCAAACCCTTTGCCATGTGATTACTAATACGATTATTCAAGAACTATACTGCTATACTACTTGCAAAGTTATAATATGACTATTTTCAAGATATAGTAGCAATGCGATTTGTTCCAGACACTTTACTTGAATTATTCAATAACTTTCCTTTTAAAATGGACTGCTACTTGCATAAAAAGGGAAACAACTAGAAAATGCCGATATCTGAAAAATTCAAATGGGACATAACTAAAATAAATTTTTCATCTCAACTTGGACTTTGAAAAATGGAAAATACAGAATGGACAACAGTGACTTTCAATTCGATTCCTATTGCAGGGAAGACAAACATTGACAGTTGAAATACATGAAACTTACATATTTCAAAGGACTTATGTGTTGTTACAGATGAAAATGACTTTGCATCTTCGAGGATAATCTACAAATGTGTGAGAATTATGATCTAATGGAACTTTGTTCGAAAATACGTGATTGAAAAGAACTCTCGTGCAACAATCAATATTAACATTAAATAGTTAATATCATTAATTACTTGATATGTATTTAATTCATCTAAACCACAGGAAGTTACATACATAGTGTAATGGATTATTTTAATGTGTTCATATATTACTTAAAATATATTGTCACATTACAGTGTATTAACATGATCAGTCATCCCATCACACTACATACATACAGATATTGATAACTATTTTGACATAATGTCGCAGTCACTTATTATGAATTGATTTGTCTGCCTCATATGATCTATTATGTCTTTGATTGCTAATTATGCATGTCAATGATAAATAGGGAGACTTACATTACTGACATGACATAAGGTGTTTGTTGACATGGTGTGCTGTATGAGTGCCTTGACTGACACATATTGACAGTTTTTTTTCGCACTGCCCTATTATTAATATGGTGACATCACAGTAGTGTCAAAAGAGATGTCTCTTAAATAGACAATGGGTTTAGTGATCTCATTACTGGATTCCACACCTTGTGTGTTTAATTGTCGATTCTGGAGCAAGCATCTAGATGCTAAATCTATGGGGACAGTTGTAGGAGATTCTTGTGTCATCTGGTTACTCCAGTGATTTTATAGATTTGCAATGGAAATAATGAAAAGTTCCTGTTCATTATTTTACTGCAGGGGGGAGTAAATGTTATGTTTAAATATCATAACATTGGTTGTATACGATCACTTCCTGGTTTATGGTTTATAGACGGTTATCATTAGTTTCCGGAAGTGACGTCTTGACTTCTGCTCAAAATAGTAGCAGACGATTTCTTGTTAATCTGGAACACGAACGCGTCTCTAGTCCGGATTCTGCTTGTGTCGTTTGACCAGTATGCATGGAACGTATCCAGTTGGACCTGATTTTAGATTGTGTTAATTGCCTTTGGGCATATTCATATTACACCTGCAAGATATGTTACCATCACTGCCTTATGCATGTATTAACTGTATAATGTCAGTTTAGTCTAAGCAGAGTGTGTGAAATTCTTGAGCACGTAAGTGGACGGTTTCATTAAAACTGAAAGTATCAGAATCGAGGACAGTAGCGACCTGTGCTTAGTAAAAGCCTTGATGTCGTACCATATTCAATGTGGAGTATTGTTTAAATAAACGTATGAAATGTGCCAAGAAGTTAGACCTTAATGACTGAGTATCTGTGCTGCGGGCCAGGGAGAGTTGTGTGTTTGGCCATATTACTTGGAATGTAATAATATATATGAATCAATAAGGATATCCCTGGAAAGGTGCTCAGCTGGCCAATATATCTTCAAGAGAACGAACTTTAACGAACGAACGAACTTTATTTTTAAAGGGTTAAGAATTGGGCACGCAGGCCCGTCTGACATTCTGCCCTTCCTCTCTCTCTCATCATGTACAAGACGTCTGGAGGAATGTTCCTGAATACATACATAATATTATACAGATTTATTTCCCCGCAACACTGCCCTACTGCAGTATCTGCTACAGAACTACCTTTAAACCATGTAGTGACAACAAGAAAGATTACAGAAAAAACCACAAAGAGAGAAGATAATGAACAGTTTAATGTCATGGCACGGAAAGAAGTCAATAACAGTATTGATAAACAGTGCTGGTGACAGGAAGTTGTGCAGATACATGATCACCTACGCCCGCAGGCATGGTACTTGTAGAAGATTAACCATTGAGTTCTGATGCAGTGTTCGGCTTGAAGATTGCCACCTTATTGCTGTTTTTGTTATTGTTGATCAGATTCGACGTCACTGAACTCCGGGCAAACCCATAGGTGCTCAGTCTCCCTTAGCAAATGTCGAAGGATATGAATGCTGATTGTTCATGTTGCGCGTTAGTTGTATACACACCGGATTCATCCTCTCACATGTCCATCCCTGCTGGCCTTCTGTTTGATGCCAAACTCCATCAATCTTAGCCTTAATGATTTATCTATTGCAGTGTCATTCTCTAATAGGCGATCATTAATTGCAAACAAATATTAGACAGACATAAAGGTCACGTGTTTTAGGGCACTCGTAAGAAATAAAGAAGTAGAAAACTAGATAACAAAAATACAACAGACGTGAGTGGCTTACCCAGGACTCGAACCCAGGACCTTCGTGTTTCCCTTCCTTATGGATCATTAATTGCCCTCAGTATCTCTCCCTTTTCCATATATAATGCACCTTCTATGTGTGCTCTTGAGGCTGTCAGCTCTTTCATTACCGCGTACCTCTGCATGACCAGGACAGTAGACCCACACCATTTCCTGAAGATTCGAGGCTTCTATGGAGGTTTTTTTTCCATTCATGCAGGAGCCATCCACTTTGGACCTTTCGAAGCGTGAAGTGTCAGTCTGATACAATAACTACCCTTGTTAATGAAGTTTCAGACAGCCACCTTAAAGCTGCAGTAGCTGGCTCTACCTCTTTTCTCAGGCTGGAGGTTGTTATCATGTAAGCCCCGCTATGTTCAGCAGCGATTCAGCCCTTTACTCTAGCAGATGGACTCCACCCAGATTTCTTACCACAGACTACAAGACCCATCCTTGTACACAATGGCATCAGCATCCCGAGCATGTTCATTTATCAGCTGATTAATTTCCAGCTCTGCTCTCCCATTGGCCTAAGTTCTGCACTCTCTACCAAGGTTGATGATGATTTGCTGGTAGTTCGTCCAGTTTTCACTTAACTTGCTCCACTCTTTTGCTTTAAATATAGTTTCAACTGAAATGCTTGAAAAGCGCAATTATTAGACAGAACGCGAAATGGTAGCATTAGAAAAATTGAAGTAACTACACCCTAGATCACATATGTAGAATGATATAAGAGAAAGACTTTATGCAGCGGAGTACGCCAAAAATAACTGTAAAACTGAACCACAAGCAAGCGAGCTAACAAAATTGCAATCATCAATCGCTCGTGTGACCTGTGAGTTACAGTCATTGTTTGGTTGTGGAAGCCTTTAAGGATTGGATGATTAGATGATGACCCATTCAATGTCTTTGAAATCCCGGACATTAACGCGATTCTTTCATTTATTCATTACTGTTTAGTTACCCAAGGAGTATAGGCCTTCAGCAAGTGTGTGCCAGGTCCTTCTGTCCCCATCAGCTCACGGTCTTATCGTGTCTTCCTCGTTATTTTCATTTCTGTCACCAGATCACTTCTCCGTGTGTTTTCAGTTGTCGCGGCTTCTCTTACCCTAGGATTTGAGAACAAGGACTGCCTGGTAATGATATATTAACAGGTTTCCTGAATGGTGTGTCTAATCCATCGCCAGCTCGTGTTATCTCTTGTTCCACTGGCGCTTGTTTGAATTTATTTTTATTTAAATGGAGTTTTGCCTCGTTAAACATAGACACACGGTCCGCTGGGTATAATAATAAAAGCTCCTTCAGTCATAATTGACTTTGGGAATGCGCACATGAGGTGACAGCCTTCAGCTGCTTTTTCTGGTGTTCCTTTCGACGTTTTCTACTCTATTCTGCTTGCTGTGACAGCTTCTTTTCGCCCAATCTGAGGTGGTGCCGTAGGTAGCATCGCCACTTGATACGATCTGCAGCTTCATCCTCCTAGGTTGCTGGATTTATGTCCAGTAGCCTCATGTCTCTCTTGCACATATCTTTGAATCTAAGCTGCGGTCGCCCAACTTTTCTTTTGCCATCTGCCAGTTGTCCGTAGAAGATATCTTTTGGGATGCGACCATCTTACATGCAGCGGACATGGCCAAGCCAGCATAGTCTGCGCTGTTTAAGCAGAGTATACATGCTTTAAAGGCCAGCACGTGACAACATCTCGACATTTGTCACTTTGTCTTTCCGCGAAATACCGAGCAAATGCATGCACACGACCTTTAGGTATGGATTCTGCACATGTCTGGCGCTTGACAAACTTAATGGTATTTAAAGCTAATGTTAACTTCAATGCAAAGAAAATATCGCATTCCTATCTCATACACTTCACGATTAAAGGGAATCTTTGTAAACTAGCTCGTGAGTTTTCCCTGGGAAGGAGAAATCATCCTGGGAGGGTTCTGCACTATCACGAGAGCTGTTTAACATCTACACAGAAAAAGTAGCAACTTTTCAACCACCTGGTCTGGGACGAACATTAGCTTTCGCGGAAGGCATACTCATGTACAGAACTGGCTCAGACATATAGGAAATGGTCCAAGTCATACAAGAGACTTCAGGCGGTTTCTGAATCGTGTTAGGAAAGCAGATCGAAGGTCAATCCCACCATGACCTGTGTGATGTGGTACTCTTTGAACAACTCCATTGGGCGATAGCCCATGACAACAACCTCCAGCATGAGAAAGGAGGTAGAGGCAGTTACTGCAGCACTGAAGTGGATGTCGGAAACTCCATAAACCAGGGCAGTTATATTGTTAGACTCTCAAACTATGCTTCAGTAAGTTCAGAACGGATGGCTGCGGCAGGAATGGAAAACATCAATAAAATGCTCAAATCTTCGAAAACTAATGTGGATTTACTGTCGTGGTCATGCAGGTGTACGTGGCAATGGGAGAGCTGGCAGACTGGCCTCGAGAGCACCCAATTATGGACACTGGACATGGATAAGGGCGAGATACTAAAAGCAATTAATGATCACCAGCGTGCTACAGGTACAATTAGCATTCATACTCTTCGACATTTACTGAGAGAGACTGAGCACCTATGGGTTTGTCCGGAGTGCAGTGAGGGCCATTCTGATTAACAATAACAACAACAGTATGTTTGTGTTTAGAGCCAGCCCTAGGGATTTGTTAGGGTGGTGCTAGTTCTCGTGATGTTGCTCACTTTAAAACATACAAATTTGGTTCTTTTCAAATTTTAATGTTTTATTTTTTTAATTATTATTTAATTCATTTCGTTACGTCCTTCGCGTTTGGTGTCAGGTTCAGCCGCATCGCCTTCACCCAGGATTCAGTCCTGTGTGTGTGTGTGTGTACGTGTGTTGGTTGTGTGTGTAACAAAATCAATGCGTTTATTTATATACTCATGGAAAAGAGTAAGTGTGCAACACTTTATAGGGCACTGTGCGTGATTTCATGGACGAAATGAAAAAAAAAAGTTGGCACACAATGTGGTTGAATATTGAATAAAAGACCAAGTGATCACTTTGATTTTAGTGAAAGTGTCATGAAAGAAAGATAAAAACTAAAGTCAGTGTGGCATCCCCACGAAAAAAATTAAATCTTGATTTCAGTACCGTGTATGTCCACCTATTCCGCACTGTTCTGCATGACACTGGTTTTAAACCTGGAATGTTCCTGGCAGTCCATGTTACCTGAATAAACCTGTTACGCAAGTGCATAAGGCGTATGTAACGGTCTTGTGCAGGAGTGGTAACTTGTGGTCGGCCACTTCTATGGCGATCAGCACTGGATCCAGTGGATCCAGTTTGGTGGAAACGAGCTTGAATGCGTGATATAGTGTTCCTGTGAACATTGAAATGTTGTGATACAGCTAATATAGTCGCTCCAGCAGCTAACATCCCTATAGCTATTGCTCGCTGTTGTTGGTTCAATCTTGGCATTGTCAAAAAAGATGATTCTGTTGGACTCTTGGTACTCTCTATTTCAACGATTACGTTTTCACATGCTTATGATCAGGGCTACACACTTACCTTCCTTTTATCTGTGATAAATTCTCCCCTACGGCACTTACACGTGATTTATCTTGCACCGTGATTATCTCCCCATGAATAGTGCGATCCAATTGTAATTGCACGGGTAAGTGAAAAACACTCACACAGAAATGTGTGCCAACTTGCATTTGAGTTCACCCAAGAACACACGCACAGTGCCCTGTTGAGTGCTGCACACTTACTTTTTTTTCCATGAGTACATATTTTGTGCGCGACACTATTCTCTTCTTTCTTCTTCTTTGATCCTTAGCCGCCAACCATCAAAGCAGTCAGTGGCCATCACGCCTGGTGACGTCTTGTAGGGCAACAACAAATTGTCTCCACTTTGCTCGGTCGGCTGCCATCCTTCGTACAGTGCCCCAACTCTGGTTCTGCGGTCGGGGCAGTATTGATCTTCCTTAATTAATTTTTGCATTTTAAAATAATTACTGAAGCCTTTGCTAATATTTTATAACATGCAAGTTAACTTTTCTCAGAGCGGCATTTAACAAATTTTAAAAATAGAAACCTACCCACCACAAAAATATTTATAGAATGTGTGATTCCTATATACACACATTGGGATCCTCGTGGTGCTATGGAGATCGGGCACTGTGCTGAGATCCTCCTTGTGTGATCTAAGGGAGGAGATCGGAGCACTGGTGGAGTTGCACGTGTGCTATGAAGAAAGTCCTTAAAACCAAACCAAACCTGTAAGTTGAAGAGAAATATGTCTGACATTTTATTTTTAGTGCTTCTTCATCCCGTGCATATCTTTTTTATGTAGGACTGGTTTAAACTGGTAGGAAACTTTCCCTTTTCTAATTTGTCATTTAATTTATCAAAATAAATAGGACTCAGTAAATGAAAAAAAAAAAAAAGTTGAGTTAAACTCAGCCATGACGCTGTCGTGTTGAACCACTGGTTTTCTGAAACGTACTTTAGGTCAATTTGCAGATCTCTTAACGTTTATGGTTAACGTGCTTTTCTCTTGCTGTTTGATCGTCTAGTACAATGGTTCTATCTATCTATCTATCTATCTATCTATCTATCTATCTATCTATCTATCTATCTATCTATCTATCTATCTATCTATCTATCTATCTATCTATCTATCTATCTATCTATCTATCTATCTATCTATCTATCTATCTATCTATCTATCTATCTATCTATCTATCTATCTATCTATCTATCTATCTATCTATCTATCTATCTATCTGTCTCTATCTATCTATCTATCTATCTATCTATCTATCTATCTATCTATCTATCTATCTATCTATCTATCTATCTATCTATCTATCTATCTATCTATCTATCTATCTATCTATCTGTCTGTCTATCTGTCTGTCTGTCTGTCTGTCTGTCTGTCTGTCTGTCTGTCTATCTGTCTGTCTGTGTTTTCATTAATTCTTTTTTTTAAATTCTTTTTTTTTTTGTAATTCTTTATTTTTCATTTTTTTTTCGTTATTTTAAAAAGATATTTAATTATGATGATTATTGCAAATGTATGATGTTATATTACTTTTATAATGATAAATGCCTTAATAATGCTAAATGTGAGGATGAAAGGATACAGTTTACATGATGAGAGAGAGAGGAAGGGCAGAATGTCAGACGGGCCTGCGTGCCCAATTCTTAACCCTTTGAAAATAAAGTTCGTTCGTTCGTTCGTTCGTTCGTTCGTTCGTTCGTATACTTTATTAGTTTTGATTACATGCCCCCCTAATCAGATTATCTTTTCTTATAATATCAATTGTAGGTTCTAATGACGATGTTTGTACTTTTCTAAATATTTTATGTCATGTTTATAAGTAGTTAATGTTAATATGAGTGTGCTATTTTATTTTACTTTGCAACGTTGAATTCCTTGACATTTATATGTAAAATGCATATGGGAATAAATGAATTCAGTATGAAAGGTGAGAGAAAGGAAGGGCAGAATGTCAGACGGGCCTGCGTGCCCAATTCTCAACCCTTTGAAAATAAAGTTCGTTCGTTCGTTCGTTCGTTCGTTCGTTCGTTCCCAACCTTTTTACATCCAAGGACCACTTTTCCATATAAGTTGGTGACCACCAGGTTATATGTAATATCGCAATGCCATAACACTTAACGGTTTGTATTCAATAGATGAATAGGCCTCTATTCAATAACACAGTTGTTAATAATTATTTGCCACATGACTAGGAAATTGTAAAGTAATAGTAATGAAAAATAAATTATACATACAATTTATTGGTTACATACATACTGGTTATATACATATTGGTTAAACACTTTATATTCATACAATTAAATGGTAACATTTACAAAATATTCAATGGGAGCCTTGTGCTAGCATCTCGCTCTCTAAACGTTAAAGACAGTCTCAAAGCTGGTTCTACTTGCAAACGGTTTCTGTGTTTTGTTTTTATAGCACTAAAACGTAGGAAGAATCAGAGCAAAATCAAAGTACTTAATACCATATCGATAACGCAGCCGCGGACCACCTGATAATGCGCCGCGGACCATAAGTGGTCTGAGGACCACAGGTTGGGAACCACTGGTTTAGTATACCCTAAGAAAGCTACCTCGCCCACAGAGCGTGTTACCTTTATTTTTTTTTAACTTGTAAAGCTGACTAAAATGTATAACACATTTGTCCGATGTCCACATTGGTGTGCCTCATCCATAATTTGGTGTGTTCCTGCTTACTTTTATATTTGGTTCTATAACCACAAATTTGCTCTTTTAGTATTTCTTGTTATAGTGTGTAATTTTTTCCCTGAATTTATAATGATCGTATTTTTCAATTTCTAGAATACAGTGTCATTTATAGAGTTGAGACAAAATGTCAGATAAATAAAATAGTTATCTCTGTGCTCTTATCGATCAGGCATACAAATATATTGATCTGTGTTTGTCTGCGTGATGATTTTACCCAAGATCAGCATTTTTGTGTGTCTATCTTCTTAGGCTCCACTTTTATGTTTTATTTCTTGTTTGTCTGAAGTTTGTAGAATGTCAACCCTTTTACGTGTGATGTTTCCAGCCTAAAACATGCCTGTAGTAGTGCAAGATATTTCGAGCCCATATTTAAGTACTAACGAATATCTCTTCGTGGGTCCCCCACAACAATGTGTGACAGGTGTGGTTATAACGAAGAAGAAATGCAAGAATTAAAAATACTACTTGATGTTTTGAACCAGTGCATTTAGCTCAGAAGGTGTAGCCAAATGTTCTGCTCTGGTGTCACTAAAACTTTAGTGAATGATGGTCGGCCAAGACTAATTTGAATGATTGACCTTTCCCATTGAATACTGTTTAATATTTTAGTTTTTTAATCTTAACATCGCGAATTATGTAAAGGGCTAGTTGAACGACATGACCAAGAGTTTTAACGCCTTACATCAGTAAATGATATTCTTATGCTGTGTTTTTACGTTAGATTACACCTTTATAGTAATTAGATTAAGAGTTGAATTTGACAAAATGAAAGAAGACATGTTAGGAACCAGAAATTTTTTTACAGTAAAACAAATGTATTAATGTAATAATAATATGTACGACGGTGCAAAACAATTTTTTTGCATTTGAAGATGAGTCTTTATGACCTACTTCCCTTATAAAAAATCATTAATCTAGTGATTAATCTAGTTTTGTCCCTATTTGTAAGGAACCATAACCTAATTTCTGTATTAAAATTAATAAAAATATTCATATTAAATTGTAGTTTAATTATATTCGTCTAATTTTTTTTTATTAATTGAGGAAAACATTTTACGTGAAAGTTAATTACCTCTCAATAAGATATTAAAGTTAATCGTAATATTTAATATTTGTGCATATTCATGCCCACCTCGCCCACTTTTTTTAAACTCTAATAGAAATGTTGATATTTAAACACGTTGCATATATAGTTCACCCTTCTGGGGAAACCTGGTTGGTTACTGGTGAAGATGTCCATGGCATGTGGAGACCAAGTGACCTCGCCGGTCACAGTCCGAGATGTGGTCAAGGTCCTCACAGTCAGTCGGTGGCCGTGTACTGACTTGTAAAGCTTAGGGTCGCGTGAAGTTCCTCCCTTAACACATGCATGGTTCGAGGGCGCTTCACTGGGAAGGAGTTTGGTCGGTGTGTGCCGGTGTACTATACGGGTAATACCCACACACCTCAGGACTGGGGTAGCCACCACTCTGGTCCGTCCATGTGAAAGCTGACTGAAGCTTCTTGGTTCTCGGAACACATCCATTTCTATATGGATGTACACTAGCGTGGCAGCAACCTCCCCTTTTGGAAAAAAAATGTTTGTTTTACATAAACTCATATTATCCCCTAAATAAATAGTATTTTTAATAATATGATTTATTTTCCTCTTTTTTTTCAAACTGAGATTACTTAAATAAAGATATGTTTTGCAGATCATGTAATTTCTCGTCACTGCTTCAGCATTCTATATTCTCATGCCATTTAAAACAAAACGAACTTGCATGCTATTTAACAGCAAGTAATTTTTAACAAATCTTGGCGTATATATTTTTTTCGTTAGATCACGTTTTGAATATTGTTTTTTTTTTTCCTGAAGTAATGTGATACAACAATGTGATAAAATCTGAAAAATGCATTTTAAACATAGCGGTGTTATGTACTGTGTTTCGTAATTTGTAAACGATATCATCCTCTTATATCGCTTAGAATCTCACTTTGAGTTATAGATGTTTGATTTACTCATTGCTGTCCGGAGAAAATGCTTTATATATAAAAGAAAAGCAAAAGAATAGCATCCAGCCATTAAGTAATGGCACAGAAACATCAAGAGCTATATATCTAGACCAGTGGTTTCAAAACGGTTCTGAGCTGATGCGGCGTGAGCGGATGGCAGGTGTGGTGGGAAGATTCAACGACAATTAAGGATTTAGAGACATTTTAAAAAAAAAGTCATATGAATGAATCATGTTTTTATGTTGCTGTTTTGCTTTATACTTTCTGGAGTTTTCGTGATCATATCATAAAGTAGTTGTGTTCTATTTTATGAATAAAGCACTGCTAGATTTTGTTTTTGAAGTTATTTATCACCAATAACAAATTCTAACTTATGAAGAGGCCAAGAGTTTTACCAAGTGCAGATACAGGAGTAAGTGGGAAGCAGAACATTCAGGCCACAATAAAAATTATGCGTATTACCAGCTCAGCAGGTAGAATAATTTTGGGATTTTTCTCCATTCGGGGGACGGTGCACATTTTCTGCTTTGTTTAATTTGCATGCACATGACTCTTAGATCTTTTCTTTAAATAATTTGATGTTGTCGAGTTTAAATGATAAAAAAACTACAAAGAAACTGACCTTTTGTATGTTGGTCAGACCCATACCCATTTATCCTTAATTGTTTCACGTTTGTGTGTCTTGTTGTCACATAGCTGTGTGTGTAGAGAAACTTATATATTCTTGATAGAGGAGGTAAAAGCTGTCTTGCATCAAAGTACGGTTGTTCGGATAGGCTGGAGGAGATAACCAAATCACCCCAGAGACAGATCTTTTTCTCAATTCTACCACCTGTGAAAAATCTATTTCTATACCTTCTCGCGTATCTGTCGACATCCACTCTACTTATGGTACTGGTTAACCACAGTGGTCCTTGTAAGAAATGTGGTGTTTATTTACATTAACATGATGAGTTTGTCTGGTTTCATCAGGGGTCCATGTAAAAAATCTGTTTTTTACTTGTTGTAGTTATGATTACATGTTTTTGTAGTG